>QRFJ01001976.1:0-43224 GCA_006176705.1 Cocos nucifera | reverse complement strand
TCATTGGGGGCCTCCTGCTTGGCGCGCAACGCCAAGGAGCCCTATCCAACAGGTGGGAACTCCTGATGGGCCCCTGCTTGCGCACGCACCCTGGCATTTGTGTGAGCCTCTTCCTTGCCAGCTTCTGGTAGGGTGGGCGTGCGCCCTCCTCCTTGCCAGCTTCTGTAGGGGATAAGCCGCTCACCAGATTCTTCTAATAGGTCCGGTGACACATGGGACAGAAGTCAATGAGTATCATGGTCAATATTGACCAGTTCATAGATCAACTTTTGACCAACAGTGAAAGTAGACAAAGAGAATGACAGCAGCGATTGCATCAAAATGGGCCTCAGGTTATTATTCATTATAAAATAAGATAACCCTTTCTGATCTAGACATGCGCTCCAAGTCAGACCAAGTGTGTGTGAAGGCTCCTCTTAATCGCAGCACAAATCCTTTGGCCCTCAGATCAGGTAGGATCTGGTGAGCAATATCATTTGAGTAAGTCGAGATAGAATTGTGTTTAGGAGGTGTGTGTGTGTGTCACTATCGAGTGTGCTTATGGCACGATTTTTTTTGAACCTAATTGAATTCATTCAAATCAATTGAACTGATTATGTCCAATTGATGATGATCACAATCCAAACCCTGTGTTTGTGTGATCCGTTAGGTTTTATTCTGTATGGTATATGGGAGTATGTCATGATCTCTATCATCTTGACATCATCAAACTTCCTTTGATGGATCAGAACTTTTCGATTCAGAATAGTAGAATGATCGATCATCTAAATTTTTTTAATTGCTCCCAAAATCCACCAGTGAACTACACTGGTATATGGTGGCAACCATCAGTGATGCTGAATGCCAACCTACTGTGTGATTAGTACATGTACCCTGGTGAGCTCGTGATTAGAGTTCCTTCCCTATCTTGGAGCTTCGATCAGGATCTCTCTCTCTCTCTATTCAGTGGATGGACGGGCTGGTAAGGTGGGAGAGTCCTGGTCCAAAATATGGGTTAACTTTTCAAAACCCAAAATGATTTTGTAGTTCTTGAGCCAATCTTTATAATTGGGTCTGGTCAGTCTATGTGTATCCAGGATACGTGCCAATGGGTTGGATGCAGATATTATTCTATAGAGAGTCAAAGATTCTAGGTAAATACTGTAATTATGACTTGACCAATTTATTTAAAAATTTTATTTTTAAATAAATTAGCTTCCACTATTTTTTTGAATCTCTACACTTCCTCTGTAGAGTTGCAAAAATCTCCATGATTAATGATTTCTAGTAGATGGTGCGGTCTCACCAACTGACTCATCACCTCATCTAACAGTTATTGGTGATGGGTTAGCCAATGAGTGAACAACTCTTGTTCAATAATTCTCTAGTCATGGTGCATCCGAACTTGGTCTTTAATTCATGAATCTCATCGTATCCAGAATATTGATCCACTCCTTAGTTAAGTCAGACCCACCATTTATATAGACTGGATTCCTAATTGAGTCTCTCACCATATCTGGAATATTGAGCCCAACTCATCCTCCAGCCCATAGCATCCAATGCCTAATAGACATGGTTGCATCTTTTTGGTGCAATTGAGCCACTGTATCCAGCCTAGAATAATCAACCCCGGGAAGGGCCCGCACATCTACAATCGGTCGTATGGTCTCACCAAACTTACCTTTAGACACCAAATTATTGAGTCAGAACCAAACTTGGGTTAATTAAAAACCAGCCGTACAATCTTAGACTCTAACCTCTGAGCCTAATTAGGTCTTGCTTGATCGTGACTCGATCTTGACCCAGACTTAATCCTATTAGGCTAGTCAATTTAAGCATTGTTGATCCCATCTAATCAACTCTTGATTTAGTTTGATCAACCGCTTAAACCTAATTGAGCTACCCAAGCCCGAACCTAGTATTATGAATATGTCTTAGATCTAAAATTCTTAATTTTAGATCCTAATTAATATTTCATTAATCTTAATTCTCAATTAAGTAGGATTCATAAACAAAATATGCACAATAAATCCTAGGGTTTCAGGATCTAGGATTTTGCAGAAAGTAAGTTTTGAATTTCTGATTAAGGACGAACACGCAGCACCCCTACACGTTATAAGAACGCCCCATGGGATGGGAGTAGAGGGCCTTTAAACCCTTCTTCGTTCTTATGACCAGACGGCTAAGAGGAACGCCTTAATCAGGAACATGTAATACTACAAAATAGTTTTAGATCTATATCATATATCTCATATACAACTTAGATCTAATCATGGCATATTTTGCATACATTGAAGGTATCGAATCATGCATATTTTTAGATCTAAATTATCTTATAATAATTAAAAAAATTAGATTTAAATTTATCTTATCAAAATAAACTCTAATCTAGATAACTATGTAGAACTATTCTACAACTAGTCTAGACATGCATCAATCATATCTCATATGATGTTAAAATTAACTAATTTTTATTTGCTATTTTTTAAATATTAGTATAATAATTATAATATTAAAAAATAATAAATAAATAGATCTAAAATATAATTTAATCAAATTAAATTGAAAATATGCAAGACTATTCTATAGAACTATTCTATTTTAGAACTAGTCATGCATATTTTCTAATCTTAGATCCAAATTATTTAATTTTAATTTTTTTGATTTTAGATCTGATCACATCTCATGTGAAATTTGAAATCACTTATTTTTTGATTAAAATAAATTTAAAATTAAATCTAAATACTTTAGAATCTTGCTCTGATGCCAGTTGAAGGAAAATCCTGATTTCTCAGACCAGGTTTGTTCAGATCTGATTGGATCAAGAGATATATTTTAAATTTTTTTTTTGATCTAAATTAGATCTAAGATATTTTATATCAGATCTTTATTATTTTAATAATTAAAATAAAATTTAGATAAATTAAATTAGATTTAATTTATCTTGATGTAAGGTAATCCTATTACCCATTGATGATCTTGTAAGCAGCGGAAGGTTCTGGATCTAGCCACGCAAGTGTCTGGCCTCTACCAGTATCCACTCAGGCTGAATTTGAAGATTCTCTTCTTCTCTATCATGTCTCCAAAAATCAAATTTGAATATGATTTGGAGGATCTTCAAAATAACTTTCGAAGATCAGCAGTTGTCCTTTCCAGCAGCGCAGCCTTCTAGCTTTCTATGATCTTTCTCTTGCCTGGATCGCACCAACTGAAGTCCCAAACTACTTTGGGCATGGAGAGGAGAGGGAGAAGATGGGCTTGGCGTGGAGGAGGGGAGAGAGGCAGCCCTTGGGCGTGGGAATTGTGTTTTTTTTTCTTTGAGTTGGGCATAGGGTCTTATTTATAGACTATGCGTGATCCAACTCCTCTTCTTCCCAACCAATCATAACTTTTTATGAAATCAGATCTCAATCTGATTGGTGGAAATAGAGTCCCTTGGATTCATCCTTAGATGGTGCCTAAGATCAGTCAAAGTTGGTTCTTAGGAGGAGTCTAATCGGAATCCAAAAAGAAGATGGAGTCCCTATTCAATAGGGACTCCTGGGCGCCTCCTGCTTGGGCGCATGCCACCCTTGGCGTGCACCCTCCTCCTTGCTAGCTTTTGGTAGGGGGACAAGCCATCACCAGATCTCCAATAGGTCCGTGACACGTGGACAGAAGTCAAAGTGTCAATGGTCAATATTTGACCAATCAAAGGTCAACTTTTGACCAAAGTGAAAGGATGAAAAATGGTAGGTGACCAAAAATAGCAGGTATTATCTTACAAAATAAGACAACTCTTTTCTGATCTAGACAGACTCCAGTCAGACCAAGTGAAGGCCTCTGATCGAGCATAAATTCTTTTGGCTCAACCAGGATAACTATTTATGATAGTAAAAGAAGAATGTTAGGTTCAATCGAGTGCTAGCACGATTTTCTTGAACCTAATTGAATCTCATTCAGATCAATTGAACTGAATTAGTTCAATTGATGATCACCAGATTCAAACCCTTGTTTGTGTGACCCAGTTAGGTTCAGTTCTGTATGGTAATGGGATATGTCATGATCTCTATCATCGACATCATCAAAACTCCTTTCGATGGATCAGAACTTTTCTGATTTGAACAGCTAGAATGATCAATCATCTAAATCATTCTAATTGCTCCCAAAATCCATCAGTGACACCTAGCAGTATATGGTGGCAACCCATCAGAGCTGAATGCGAACCTTTTGGTGCAGCTACCTGTGTGATTAAGTTCTTCTATCTTGAGCTCCGATCAGATTAGGGTTAAGGTGAACTCGTCAAACCCTAGTTTCTGTCATATGATGTAATCATTCGATTCAAGTCCGATGTGAAAACCTAAATAGAAACTCTTTCTATTATTTCACTCTGCCATGGCCATGGGCTTCTGAACTTGATTCTCATGATCATCATAGGGCTACTCCTCTACCACCGAGGTAGATAGATTTCATCTTGATGCAATCCAGTTCCTATAATGAACATGCTATAGCCAACATACACCTCAGGGTTCCGAATGGCTAGGAGATCGAGTTATGGTGTAGTCAAACTATAACATCCTCAAGGTGAACTATCGATGCACCTCAGGTCAAAGAACCAGACACACCACTGCAGCATCAAATCAGTCATTGACGAGAAGGTAGACTTCCTAATGATTACTCGAGGTGGTCACGCTCAGTGCCCTCGTTCTCTAATGAGTATCTGTACTCTCGCTCTGGTGTCTCCACACCGTAGACTCAAGAATCATCTACTAAAGAGAAGGATTGTACACCAGTCTTTCAGATCAATCACCATCCTCGTGATGATCCTATGGTCGGAAGCATTTTATGAGTTAATAATGATTATTCATGTCTTAAATTTTCAACTCTTGAAAATATGAATTATCATTACCATTAACTTAAAGGATGTATCACAGACACTAAATACACATATGTGATAGAAAATAACCCATTTTATTGATTTTAGTCAAAATTATAATTTTGCCCCTAGAAGTGTATTATAAATGTCGGCCAATTTTGGCTTTTAAGGTACATATATATAACAGAAAGACCTAGGAGATGCATCCTTCATTCTAGAAATTAACGTCTATAGAGATAGACCAAATAGGATGCTAGGTCTTTCACAGAAGATGTGCATAGAGGAAGTGCTAAAGAGGTTTAGCATGAAAAACTCTAAGAGGGGTTTAGTATCCTTCAGACATGTCATTCATCTCTCCAAAAAGATGTGCCCTAGCACATCTGAGGAGATAGAATGCATGAGCAAGATTTCTTATGCTTTAGCAATAGGGAGTCTCATGTATGACATGTATACGATCTGATATAGCCCATGCTGTGAGTGTCATGAGCAGATATTAGTCAAATCCAGGAGAAGAATACTGGACTTCTTTAAAATGTATTCTTAAATACTTGAGAAGAACTATGGATATGTTGTTGATTTTTGGTAATGGAGAACTCCAAGTCTAAGGGTATATAAACTCGAATTTTATGTTCGATATAGATAATTAAAAGTCGACATCTGAGAGCCTGTTTGTGTGTAATAGTGGTGCTATCAGTTGAAAAAGTTTCAAGCAGACAGTGATAGCAGATTCCACCATGAAAGCAGAATACATTGCTGCATCAGAAGCTATGCAGAAGGCATTTTGGTATAAAAGATTCATCATAGAAATCGAAGTGATGCCATTAGATGCTATTCCTCTCTACTACAACAACAATGGTGCCATAGTCCTTTCTAAGGAGTCGAGGTCTCTCCAGAAATTCAAGCACATCGAGCGGCGATATCACCTCATCCGTGATTACCTCGAGAAGGGTTATGTCGAGGTCAAGAGAGTCAACTCCATAGATAATGCATCAGACCCACTCATAAAGCCATTAGGCTAGCAGAAGATCGAAATCTATCTTGAGAAGATAGGACTTAGATTTGTAGCCAATTGGATTTAAGTCAAGTGGGAGTTTGTTCGATATGTGTGCCCTAGAAGTCAGAATTAGCTAACACTTGTAATATACATCTAAAGGCAAAATTATAATTTTGACTATAAATAATAAAATGAATTATTTTCTATCATAATGTGTATTTGAAAGTGTCTGTGATACATCCCTTCAGTTAATGGTAATGATAGTTCATATTTTTAAGAGTTAAAAATTTAAGACATGAATTTTCATTATTAACTTATAAAATGCTCTCGACCGTAGGATCATCATGAGGATGGTGAATGATCCAAAAGGTTGGTATATGATCGCTTCTTTAGGATAGATGAGTCTTGAGTCTGTGATGTAGAGACACCGGAGCGAGAGTATAGGTACTCATTAAAGAATGAGGGCACTGAGCGTGACCACCTTGAGCAGTCATCAGGAAGTCTACCTTCTCGTCAATGACTGGCTCGAAGCTGTAGTGGTGTGTCTGGTTCTTTGACCTGAGGTGCATCGGTAGTTCATCTTGAGGGTATTATAGTTTGACTACACCATAACTCGATCTCCTAGCCATTCGAAATCCTGAGGTGTATTTGGTTATAGCTTGTTCATTGTAGGAATTGGATTGCACCAATAGAGGATCTATCTACCTCGGTAGATGAGGAGTAGCCCTATGATGATCATGAGAATCAAGTCCATAAGTTCATGGCCATGGCAGAGTCCATAAGTCCATAAGTCTATGGCCATGAAAGAATTTCTATTAGAGTTTTCATATCGGACTTGAATTGAATGATTAATTTATATGACAGAAATTAAGGTTTGACGAGATCACCTTAACCCTAATCCAATTAGGGCTCAAGATGGAGAAATTTAATCACATAGGTAACCGCACCAAGAGGTTCATTTTTAGTTCTGATGGGATGCCACCATATGCTGCTAGGTATCACTGGTGGATTTTGGGAGCAATTAAAATAATTTGGATGATCGATCATACTAGTTGTCTGAATCAAAAAAGTTCTAATCCATCAGAAGGTATTTTGATGATGGCAATGATAGAGATCATGACATATCCCATTACTATACAAAGCTGAACCTAACTAGATCACACAAACAAGGGTTTGGATCTTGATATCATCAATTGGACTAATCCAGTTCAATTGATTTGAATAAGATTTAATTAGGTTCAAGAAAATCATGCTAGCACACGATTGAGTCCGATATTCTCCTTTAATAATTATTAAAAGTTATCTCGACTGAGCCAAATATGTTTGGGCTCACTCAAAAATCTTTACTTGATCTAACTGGAGCTTGTTCAGGTAAGAAAAGGGTTGTCTTAATTTATAAGATAAATTTAAGACAACACCTGCCATTTTTCATCATCTACTAAATCTTGTTCTTTGACTTTAGTCAAACATTGATCTTTGACACTTAGACATCTGCCCATGGGTCATGCACCCATAGGAGAGTAGATGGGGCTTTGTCCCCCTACTAAAAGGAGGAAAGAAAGAGGTGCACCAGTCGATCAAGTAATAAAGTGAATGAGTAGAGTATCGTCCCTGGAGGATTAGAAAATAAGTACTGAAAAGCTCTTTCCTATGCTTTATTTAGAAGATCGATTTATGAGAATAAGAAATTAAAGAATAAAATAAAGAAATAAATTTTTTTTTAAGAAAATAGAGAGAGTGTAAATTATTAGGATTTTAAACTCAAGAGCAATGGATTACTAAGGCAATCGGTTCACCAACTCATTCAATACAATATTTAAATTTTTAGATTAATTTTATTTCATGTGACGGTGGAGTCTCCTAATTTATTCACTATCCTTTGGTCCAGGCATAGCAAAACTATCAATATTTATTAATTACCCTTTGGTCTAGGTGTAATTTAAATAAATATTAATGCATTAAGTTTTGTGAAATTCTCTAATTAAAATACGCTGCGTCCAAAGCGCACTAAAATTTTCGCATGCATATGAATTCTAATTTGATTCATAATACAAGGTATATAATCAAGAAGCAATAACATAGATGTACTTGGTCCATAACATCTATGTTCATCAGATCAATTAGAAGATGGCCAGTAATCTAAAAGCATTAAGATTAGATTTATATACTCCTCATGAATAAAATTTAAAAATAAATCACACTGAATATTGCATCAAAAGAGTGGCTACACCTTAGCCTTAGTAAAAGAAAATTTAGTTCATCATAACAAGTTCAAAAACAGCAAATAAAATAAAAAGCATAGAGAAATTAGACTGTTTGATTGCTGAAATTGATTGTCTATTGCTCTTGGTGTGAAGAACTTGGCGAAGAAGAAGATGCTCCTTGGTCGATGTCTTGATTGTCAAAAAAAAATCAAAAACCCTTTTTTATTTCTCACAAATCACTCTTCTCTTTCTACCTCTCTCCTCTCTTTTTCCTTTTTCTTTTTCTGACTTCTCTCTCTCTTTCTCTCTGTCTCTCTCTCTCCGATTTTTTTTTTCACGGCAACAATAGATTTTTATAGATAAAGAGTTTGATTTTCCCCTAAAATCCATTAAAAATTAGTTTTAAGACTCACAAAATAACTCAAATTAAGATCTGGATAATTCTGCCCGTTAGATATTGATCAAATGTTCCAAAAACCACTTAAAAACTCCTTAAAATAACCCAGATCAAGTCAAATTTCATGCCAGCCGTTGGATCAACCGTTAGATTGAATCTGGGCCGTTCGATTGCATAGAAAGAGGCCTTCTAATCATTAGTTTACCGTCGGGATGAATCTCAGTCGTTGGATCTCGATCGGGAGCTGCGGATGCCATCCATGAATACCTTCATTTCGACCGTCCGATCAAGTTTCAGGGAATGCCGCCCATTGGATCAGATAAAATTCCCAAATTACCCTCCGTAGACCATGCATGAGCTCGGTGTTGTGTAGACCGCCACATTCTTCAGCCAATCAGAGCGCGCTTTATGCTGTGAAATTTTCGAATTGCCCTTCAGATGGTCCACCGTGCACCGCAAAAAATGCTGACATCATCCTAACATCAGCGTTACATCGGCGGATCGGTCTGCTGTTGTGATTGAACCGGGCCGAACCGCTGAGCCAATTTTCTAAACCGATTTGAATCGAATCGATTTTTTTTTTTTTGAAATTCAATTTTGGGCTCGTTTGAAGTCCGTTTTGCCTGAAATTTATTTCATCTGAACCAGAAAAATAAGATCTTCACATTGGTGGCCTTCTTTCTTACATAAGATTAATAAAAGTATCAATTTATAAAAAAAAAATTAATTTATTTTATAATTTAATACTTTTATTAGTATATTTTTACCACTTATCATACCCCCCAACTTAGTCATTGCTAGTCCCTTAGCAATGTTTTGTTTAATACCATGTTTTAATAAGATTATCTATCACAAAGATAAAATCTAGGACTAAAGGTCAAAAAGTTTAGAAAATACTGCTAACTAAGCATTGAGCTTCAGAAGCAAATTTTTCAGTCAATACAATTAAAAACTTTCTTAGAGTACATCAAAGATCTATAGCACTTGTGTTCGTGATGACTAACTTTAGCATTTCAGTATTAAATTAAAAGAATAAAAGTATCTTCTCTTATCACCTATTTTGGTCAATTTTCTATACATTCTCAATTTTATACTCATGAATTAAGGTAGCTTTCACACTGCCTTTTTTTTTTTACTATGCTGAGCATCCTGGCCTTTTCTTCACCATTTTACGTAAATTTTCATACTTGACCTAGGTGCAGAGACCCAGTTACTAGGCTTTGGGCAATCCACATATACTCTATCTTTTGCACTTTATTTATAGGCAGGTAGCTCTTTCCTTAAATTCAAGTTTTTTTTGATTAGAATGTATATTAATTATCAATTTTTAGTGATAATTGAATCCTCAGTTGGTCCTTATAATCAATACCTACTTTGCCTTGTTAGTGTGCATGTGCAATAAAAAGTGCTAATAATCTTTTAATGACCTAAGTAGGCTTGCTAAAAGTTGACCAAATAATCTACTTCTTTAACTCATTACATTCATTAGCAAATAATTCTATCTTTTATCACTTATCCAGTTTATCTTGCTCAAGATTTTCTTCTTGACACATGATTTTTTTTTTTTTAACTTATTCTACATTGTCTTAAAGGAGAAAGAAAAATAAAGGGTGCAATAAAGGATAGGAAGGAATACACCTGATTTGGTTTAGTCTGGTTCTTTGGAGCTTTGAAATTTTGCTGGAGCTCTCATTGATTTTTCTGCAAAATTAAAAATACACACCAGAGCAGTAAAAGAGCAACAATAAATTATTGAAAAATAAAAGAAAAGAAAAATGATCAAAACTAAAAAGAAAAGAAACAACCTATCTAGTAGTTCTGATTTATAGTCTTCAGCTTGACTTTCTTTGAATTCTAAAGTGGATCAATCTGGTGCCACTTCAATTGAAATACTTTCATGTTTGATTGCGTCCTCTTTCAATTTGACATTGCTCGCTTTTATAGTCTCAAACCTATTTTCTACAGAATTCTCATATAATGGATTGTCAATAATATCAATTAGAAAAATAAGTTTGATTATCATCAGTTTGTTTAGTATCTTTGAAAACATTAAAAGTAACTTGTTCATCTTGGACTCTAAGAATTAATTTTTCTTATTGAACATCTATTAAAGCTCCTCCAGTAGCTAAAAAGGGTCTCCCTAAAATAAGGGGTACATCATAATCTTCTTCCATATCAAGAACAATAAAATCAACAGAAAAAATAAACTTGTTTACCTTTACCAAGACATCCTCCACTATACCTCTTGGATATTTGAATGGATCTGTCGGCTAATTGAAGAGTAATAGTGGTAGGCTTTGGTTCTCCTAGACCCAGCTTCCTGAAAATAGAAAAAGGCATGAGATTAATGCTTGCTCCTAAATCACATAAAACTTTATCAAAACTACAATCACCAATAATGCAGGGGATAGTAAAACTCCCTGGATCTTTTAACTTCTGTGGTAATTTATTTTGAAGTATTGCTGAGCATTCTTCATTCAAATTTATTCTCTCATGCTCCTTCAGCTTTTTCTTATTTGTTAAGATTTCTTTGAGAAACTTGGCATACCTGGGCATTTGAGTAATAGCATCTACAAAAGGAATATTAATATGTAAATTCTTTAAAATTTTGAAAAAGTTAGAAAATTTCCTTATCTGGATGCTGTATTTGTCTCTCTGGGAATGGTAGTGGCGGCACGTAGGGCTTCACATTTGGATCAGCAAATCGTATACCTGGAGACCATCCATCTGCTGGTTGTTTTGGTGACTGACGAATTTTAGTTGATGGTTCCTTATTTGTAGTTGGCTCTTCAGTCTCATTCTTCTGATGTGGCTCCTCCAGCTTTGTACCACTTCTTAGGGTGATAGCATTGACTTGCTCCCTTGGATTTGTCTCCGTATTGCTGGGCAAGGATCCTTGAGGTCTCTCGGAGATTATTTTAGCCATTTGACCTATTTGCATCTCCAAGTTTCGAATTGCTGCTGTTTGGTCCTGCCTAAGTTTGGCTTCCAAATTTTTTATAGTTGCTTCTTGGTTTTGCATAAATTTGACCATCAGCTCTTCCATGTTGGACTTCTTTTCAGGTACTTGGAATCCCGGGGGTGGCTGTTGTGCTGCATTTTGATTGCTCCATGAGAAATTTGGGTGCTGCCTCCACCCTTGATTGTATGTGTTGGAGTAGGGATTGTTTTGTTGCGGCCTGAAAAAATTACCAATATAATTAGCTGTATCAGTTATTTTAGCAAAAGGATTACCTGTCTGGCAATTGCTCGTATCATGTCCTCCTCCACACAGGTCATAAGTAATGCTCTGAATATGCATAGCTGTTCCCTTTAAGTTGTTGACTTCGGCTCTAAGGGCTGCAATTTCAGCTAACAAGGTTGGCACGCAATCTACTCCCTGCACAGTTGCTAGTCTTTTTGGCATCATGCGCTCTGTCTGCCATTGATAGCTATTTGATGCCATCTCATCGATCAGATCGAAAGCTTCTTCCTCCATTTTTTGATTAATGGTTCCTCCTGCTGCTGCATCAATCATAGAATGATTAGTAGGAGATAAACCATTATAGAAAGTTTTTACTTGAAGCCATATGGGTAGTTGATGATGTCGACATCTCCTCAGTAGTTCCTTGAAATGCTCCCAAGCCTCATATAATATCTCCATATCCATCTGCATAAAGGAAGTGATATCGTTGCGCATCTTGGCAGTCTTGGAAGGTGGAAAGTACTTAGCTAAGAATTTTTGGGCTAGGACATCCCAAGTTGTGATAGAACCTGCAGGAAGAGAATGAAGCCAACTCTTAGCTTTGTCCCATAAAAAGAAAGGAAATAACCTTAATCTAATAGCATCATCCGACACCCTATTAATTTTAAAAGTATCACAAAGTTCAAAAAAATTAGAAATATGGGCATTCAGATCATTATGCACGTGTCCACTGAATTGGACAGTTGATTGAATCATTTGGATCATCGCCAGTTTTATTTCAAAGTTGTTTGCTCGTATAGGTGGTCTCCTGATGCTTGAAGCTGCATCGGCTACAGATGGTGTGATATAATCGTTTAATGAACGATGTACTGGTTGAATAGCTTCATGCTGTCCTTCAGTCGCCATATCCAATCCTAGATTGATATCATTAGGATCTTCAGCTACCAGGTTTCTTTCTTGTTGTAGTCTTCTAATGGTTATTTCAATTTCTGGATCTAAAGGTAGAAAATTACTATGTCCAGTATGTGTCATGCACTGAAATTTTTTTTTTTAAATAATAAAAATTAAAAATAAATTTCTAAAGTAAAGCTAGGATCAAAATTTTAATATTATTTTAGACACGATCCCCGGCAATGACGCTAAAAACTTGATGCATGCTAATTTATAGCTATGGCAAGTGCACCAGTCGATCAAGTAATAAAGTGAATGAGTAGAGTATCATCCTTAAAGGATTGAAAAATAAGTACTGAAAAGCTCTTTCCTATGCTTTATTTAGATGATCGATTTATGAGAATAAGAAATTAAAAGTTTTATCTAATACCATGTTTTGTCTAATACCATATTTTGAAAAACAAGCACCCTCCAACTTAGTCATTGCTAGTCCCTTAGCAATGTTTTGTCTAATACCATGTTTCAATAAGATTATCTATTACAAAGATAAAATCTAGGACTAAAGGTCAAAAAGTTTAGAAAATACTGCTAACTAAGTATTGAGCTTCAGAAGCAAATTTTTCAGTCAATACAATTAAAAACTTTCTTAGAGTACATCAAAAATCTATAGCACTTGTGTTCATGATGACTAACTTTAGCATTTCAGCATTAAATTAAAAGAACAAAAGTATCTTCTCTTATCACCTATTTTGGTCAATTTTCTATACATTTTCAATTTTATACTCATGAATTAAGGTAGCTTTCACACTGCCTTTCTCTCTATTTTTTTTTTTACCGTACTGAGCATCCTGGCCTTTCCTTCATCATTTTATGTGAATTTCCACACTTGACCTAGGTGTAGAGACCCAGTTACTAGGCTTTGGGCAATCCACATATACTCTGTCTTTTGCACTTTATTTATAGGCAGGTAGCTCTTTTCTTAAATTCAATTTTTTTTGATTTGAATATATATTAATTACCAATTTTTAGTGATAATTGAATCCCTAGTTGGTCTTATAATCAATACCTACTTTGCCTTGTTAGTGTGCATGTGCAATAAAAAGTGCTAATAGTCTTTTAATGACCTAAGTAGGCTTGCTAAAAGTTGACCAAATAATCTATTTCTTTAACTCGTTATATTCATTAGCAAATAATTCTATCTTTTATCACTTATCCAGTTTATCTTGCTCAAGATTTTCTTCTTGACACATGATTTTTTTTTTTTTTTTTAACTTATTCTACATCATCTTAAAGGAGAAAGAAAAATAAAAGATGCAATAAAGGATATGAAGGAATACACCTGATTTGGTTTAGTCTGGTTCTTTAGAGCTTTGAAATTTTGCTGAAGCTCTCATTGATTTTTCTGCAAAATTGAAAATACACACCAGAGCAGTAAAAGAGCAACAATAAATTTTTGAAAAATAAAAGAAAAGAAAAATGATCAAAACTAAAAAGAAAAAAAAAAACCTATCTAGTAGTTCTGATTTATAGTCTTCAGCTTGACTTTCTTTGAATTCTAAAGTGGATCAATCTGGTGCCACTTCAATTGAAATACTTTAATGTTTGATTGCATCCTCTTTCAATTTGACATTGCTCATTTTTATAGTCTCAAATCTATTTTCTACAGAATTCTCATATAATGGATTGTCAATAATATCAATTAGAAAATAAGTTTGATTATCATCAGTTTGTTTAGTATCTTTGAAAACATTAAAAGTAACTTGTTCATCTTGGACTCTAAGAATTAATTTTCCTTGTTGAACATCTATTAAAGCTCCTCCAGTAGCTAAAAAGGGTCTCCCTAAAATAAGGGGTACATCATAATCTTCTTTCATATCAAGAACAATAAAATCAACAGAAAAAATAAACTTGTTTACCTTTACCAAGATACATCCTCCACTATACCTCTTGGATATTTGATGGATCTGTCGACTAATTGAAGAGTAATAGTGGTAGGCTTTGGTTCTCCTAGACCCAGCTTCCTGAAAATAGAAAAAGGCATGAGATTAATGCTTGCTCCTAAATCACATAAAACTTTATCAAAACTACAATCACCAATAATGCAGGGGATAGTAAAACTCCCTGGATCTTTTAACTTCTGTGGTAATTTATTTTGAAGTATTGCTGAGCATTCTTCATTCAAATTTATTCTCTCATGCTCCTTCAGCTTTTTCTTATTTGTTAAGATTTCTTTGAGAAACTTGGCATACCTAGGGCATTTGAGTAATAGCATCTACAAAAGGAATATTAATATGTAAATTCTTTAGAATTTTGAAAAAGTTAGAAAATTTCTTATCTGGATGCTGTATTTATCTCTCTAGGAATGGTAGTGGTGGCACGTAGGGCTTCACATTTGGATCAGCAAATCGTATACCTGAAGACCATCCATCTGCTGGTTGTTTTGGTGATTGACAAATTTTGGTTGATGGTTCCTTATTTGTAGTTGGCTCTTCAGCCTCATTCTTCTGATGTGGCTCCTCCAGCTTTGTACCACTTCTTAGGGTGATAGCATTGACTTGCTCCCTTGGATTTGTCTCCGTATTGCTTGGCAAGGATCCTTGAGGTCTCTCGGAGATTATTTTAGCCATTTGACCTATTTGCATCTCCAAGTTTCGAATTGCTGCTGTTTGGTCCTGCCTAAGTTTGACTTCCAAATTTTTTATAGTTGCTTCTTGGTTTTGCATAAATTTGACCATCAGCTCTTCCATGTTGGACTTCTTTTTAGGTACTTGGAATCCTAGGGGTGGCTGTTGTGCTGCATTTTGATTACTCCATGAGAAATTTGGGTGCTGCCTCCATCCTTGATTGTATGTGTTGGAGTAGGGATTATTTTATTGTAGCCTGAAAAAATTATAAATATAATTAGCTGTATCAGTTATTTTAGCAAAAGAATTACCTGTCGGGCAATTGCTCGTATCATGTCCTCCTCCATACAGATCATAAGTAAGGCTTTGAATATGCATAGCTGTTCTCTTTAAGTTATTGACTTCGGCTCTAAGGGCTGCAATTTCAGCTAATAAGGTTGGCACGTAATCTACTCCCTGCATAGTTGCTAGTCTTTTTGGCATCAGGCGCACTGTTTGCCATTGATAGCTATTTGATGCCATCTCATCGATCAGATCGAAAGCTTCTTCCTTCGTTTTTCGATTAATGGTTCCTCCTGCTACTGCATAAATCATAGAACGATTAGTAGAAGATAAACCATTATAGAAAGTTTGTACCTGAAGCAATACGAATAGTTGATGATGTGGACATCACCTCAGTAGTTCCTTGAGATGCTCCCAAGCCTCATATAATATCTCCATATCTATCTGCATAAAGGAAGTGATATTGTTGCGCATCTTGGCAGTCTTGGAAGGTACCTAGCTAAGAATTTTTGGGCTAGGACATCCCAAGTTGTGATAGAACCTATAGGAAGAGAATGAAACCAACTCTTAGCTTTGTCCCATAAAAAGAAAGGAAATAACCTTAATCTAATAGCATCATCCGACACCCCATTAATTTTAAAAGTATTGCAAAGTTCAAGAAAATTAGAAATATGGGCATTCGGATCATCATGCACGTGTCCACTGAATTGGATAGTTGATTGAATCATTTGGATCATCGCCAATTTTATTTCAAAGTTGTTTGCTCGTACAGGCAGTCTCCTGATGCTCGAAGCTGCATCGGCTATAGATGGTGTGATATAATCATTTAATGAATGATGTACTGGTCGAATAGCTTCATGCTATCCTTCAGTCGCCATATCCAATCCTAGATTGATGTCGTTAGGATCTTCAGCTGCCATGTTTCTTTCTTGTTGTAGTCTTCTAATGATCCTTTCAATTTTTGGATCTAAAGATAGTAAGTTACTATGTCCAGTACGTGTCATGCACTAAATTTTTTTTTAAATAATAAAAATTAAAAATAAATTTTTAAAGTAAAGCTAGGATCAAAATTTTAATATTATTTTAGACACAATCCCCGATAACGGCGCCAAAAACTTGATGCGTGCTAATTTATAGCTATGGCAAGTGCACCAGTCGATCAAGTAATAAAGTGAATGAGTAGAGTATCGTCCCTAGAGGATTGAAAAATAAGTACTGAAAAGCTCTTTCCTATGCTTTATTTAGAAGATCGATTTATGAGAATAAGAAATTAAAGAATAAAATAAAGAAATAAAAAAAAAATTTAAGAAAATAGAGAGAGTGTAAATTATTAGGATTTTAAACTCAAGAGCAATGGATTACTAAGGCAATCGGTTCACCAACTCATTCAATACAATATTCAAATTTTTAGATTAATTTTATTTCATGTGACGGTGGAGTCTCCTAATTTATTCACTATCCTTTGGTCCAGGCATAGCAAAACTATCAATATTTATTAATTATCCTTTGGTCCAGGTGTAATTTAAATAAATATTAATGCATTAAGTTTTGTGAAACCCTCTAATTAAAATACGCTGCATCCAAAGCACACTAAAATTTCCACATGTATATGAATTCTAATTTGATTCATAATACAAGGTATATAATCAAGAAGCAATAACATAGATGTACTTGGTCCATAACATCTATGTTCATCAGATCAATTAGAAGATGGCCAATAATCTAAAAGCATTAAGATCAGATTTATATACTCCTCATGAATAAAATTTAAAAATAAATCACGCTGAATATTGCATCAAAAGAGTGGCTACACCTTAGCCTTAGTAAAAAAAAATTTAGTTCATGATAACAAGTTTAAAAATAGTAAATAAAATAAAAAATATAAAAAAATTAGATTGTTTGATTGCTGAAATTGATTGTCTATTGCTCTTGGTATGGATAACTTGGCGAAGAAGAAGATACTCCTTGATCGATATCTTGATTGTCGAAAAAAAATCAAAAATTCTTTTTTATTTCTCACAAATCATTTTTCTCTTTCTACCTCTCTCCTCTCTTTTTCTTTCTATTTTTCTTTTTCTGACTTCTCTCTCTCTTTCTCTCTGTCTCTCTTTCTCCCTATCTCTCTCTCTCTCTTCGATTTTTTTTTTTCACGGCAACAATAGGTTTTTATAGATAAAGAGTTTGATTTTCTCCTAAAATCCATCAAAAATTAGGTTTAAGACTCTCAAAATAACTCAAATTAAGATCTGGATAATTTTGCCCGTTAGATGTTGATCAAACGGTCCAAAAACCACTTAAAAACCCCTTAAAATAACCCAGATCAAGTCGGATTTCATGCCAGCCGTTGGATCAACCGTTAGATTGAATTTGGGCCATCCGATCACATAGAAAGAGGCCTTCTGATCTTTAGTTTACCATCAAAATGAATCTCAGTCGTTGGATCTCGACCGGGAGCTATGGATGCCATCCATCAGTGCCTTCGTTTCGACCGTCCGATCAAGTTTCAGTGAATGCCGTCCATTGGATCAAATAAAATTCTCAAATTACCCTCCATAGATCATGCATGAGCCCGGTGTTGTGCAGACCGCCGCGTTCTTCAGCCAATCAGAGCGCGCTTTATGCTGTAAAATTCTCGAATTGTCCTTCAGATGGTCCACCGTGCATCGCAAAAAATGCTGACGTCAATGTTGCATCGATGGATCGGTCTACTGTTGTGATTGAACCAAACCAAACCGCTGAGCCAATTTTCTAAACCAGTTTGAACCGAACTATTTTTTTTTTTTAAAATTTAATTTCGAGCTCGTTTGAAGTCCATTTTGCTTGAAATTTATTTCATCTAAACCAGAAAAATAAGATCTTCATATTGGTGGCCTTCTTTCCTACATAAGATTAATAAAAATATCAATTTCTAAAAAAATAAATTAATTTATTTTATAATTTAATACTTTTATTAGTATATTTTTTCCACTTATCACATGCCTAGGAAGGCGTGCACCCAAAGTGGATAAAGATTGGAGTCCCATACGGATGGGACTCCAGTTGCTTCATGCTCTCTACTTGGGTGGTGACAAAGACTCTTCTTTGACCAATCTTGGCACCACCTAAGGAGGTTTGTGAGGGACTCTAATCTGATTGGATCAGATGATGTCATCACATCAATCAGATTAGCCATGATTGGTCGAAATGATGTGGCGCAGTAGGATCTATATAAACCCTATCTGCGCCCAAGATTGAGAGCTTTTGCCCTTTGCCCATGCCACATAGCTTCTCTTTCTCCTTCTCCTGCCTCCTTCAGATTCCCACTCTCCTCTCCATGCCCAAAAGTTTTAGGCTTCAGTTTGGTGCGATCCAAGCAAGAGAAAAGCGACAAGAAAGCAAGAAGGCAGCACTGCTGCAAGAGACAACATCCGATTTTCAAAAGGTATTTTGAAGAACTTCAAGATCAGATTCAGATCTGATCTTTGGAGTATAGATTGAGAAGAAAAAGATCTTCAGATCCAGTCTAAGTAGATACCAATAGAGGTCAGGCGCTTGCGTGGCTACATCCAAAACCTCAGACAAACATCCGGATCATCATAGTATAATAGGATTATCTATAACAAGGTAGAATTAAATTAGATTTATTTTATTTTTATTTTATTTTATCAAATCAATAAAATTAGATCTAGAGAGTCTTAGATTTGATTTATATCTAAGAAAATTTTTTTGAAATATCTCTCTTGATCTAATCAGATCTGAACGAACCTGAATCAAAAAATAGGATTTTTCCATCAGAGGATGCAAAAGGAGGGTCCTCCGATGGACTCCACATCCAGATAGCCTCTTCTTTTTCCTTATGCATCTTGAATGAACCAATTTCATCATGGTTCAAGATGCCATAAGTGGAGCCATATGACGGCTCCACCGATCTAGTTGATCATTTTCAGAGCTACAAGGCTCTCATGATGATCCAAGGAATGAATGACACCCTCATGTGCATCGGCTTCCTGGTCACCCTTCGAAAAGCTGCTCGAACGTGGTACTCCGGGCTTCAATCGAGAAGCATTACTTCTTTTGGGCAGCTTGAAGATTCCTTCGTGGCTTACTTCAGCACCAGTAGGAGGATGCCACAAACCTTCGACACTCTCTTCTCGATCAAGCAAGGAGAGGGAGAAACCCTTCGGGCCTTCGTGGTGTGTTTTAATGCCATCGCACTTGAGGTCCAAAACCTTAACGAAGATGTGACCATTTTGGCCATGAAGCAAGGTCTACGGGATTCTTGGTTCACCTATTCACTGGACAAGAACCACCTCCAGACCTATGCAAGACTCTTGGAGCATGTGGATAAGTACATCCATGTAGAAGAAGATGCTTTTGGCCAATGTCAACCAAATGAAAAGGGTCAGAAGAAGAAGAAACAGAGGAAGAACGACATTTTTGCTGGACTAAACCAACCTATACCAAATAGAAAAATGGTCTTCTCCCAACTGAACAGTACAGTACCGACTAATATAAAAAGCCAGTACAACACCTATGCTCCCCTCACCACTCTGCATGCCCAAATCTTGATGGAAATTAAGGGAAAAAATTACCTTTGCCGACCCCCATCGATGAAGAACTAGAGGAAGGGTAAGAGAAAGTACTGACGGTTCCATCGTGACTATGGCCATGATACCGAGCAGTACTTTCAATTAAAAGATAAGGTTGAGGCTCTCATCCGACGAAAATTTTTAACCAAGTACCGGCTTGATCGTTCGACTCAGTCTCATGCCGATCAACCATCTGCTCTGGAGGAAGTTCATCAGAACCGACCAATGACTGGAGTGATCAACATGATCTTCAGGTGGCCAAGAATCAGAGGGGCAATATCTAAAGAGGGATCGATCAAGAAGCAATGATCCAACAAATCTATTTCCTTTTTGGATGATGATGTCAGGGGGATTCAAATTTCCCATGATGATGCTGTCATGGTCTCGATGATGATAGTCAATTATGATGTAAAAAAAATTCTTATTGATAATGAAAGTTCAACTAATATTTTATTTTACTTTGTATTCTTCTAAATGAAACTCTCGACAGAACGCCTCCGAAAAGTTCCTATCCCTTTAGTTGAATTTACGGAAGATGCCATCGACGTTGAGGGAGAGATGGATCTTCCATTGACTGCAGGGATAGAACCTCAGCAGAGTACCATCATCTTGACTTTCATGGTCGTTAGAATCCCGTCAACATACAATGCCATACTCGGAAGGCTGGGACTCAACACTCTCAAAGTGATAGTATCAACATATCATTTGTTAGTTCAATTTTTGATCAAGATCAGAGTCGGAGAGATGCGAAGCGACCAACAAATTATCCGATGATGCCTCATGATCACTACAAAGAAAAATAAATTAGAAGATTCTTCATCGCTGGAAAGCCTTGATTAGCGAGAAGATGAAAATCGAGGTGAGCCAGCTGAATGGTTGCTCTCCATCCCATTGCTGGAAGATGATCCAACCAAAACTATTCAAATTGGATCGCACCTTCAGGCGATGGAGCGTGAACAACTGGTTGGGCTGCTAAGAGCTAATACCAAAGTATTTGCTTGGTTGGCTATCGATATGCTTGGTATACCTCTGAAAGTAATCATTCACCAATTAAATATCAGTCCAAACGTCAAACTGGTGAGACAGAAGGAGCGAACATTCACTCCTAAGCGATCAAAAGTAATCGACAAAGAAATCAACAAGCTTCTTGTGATAGGCTTTATCAGAAAAGCCCATTACCCTGATTGGCTTGCGAACATCATCATGGTTAAGAAAGCTAATGAAAAATGATGCATTTGTATTGATTATACCAACTTGAATGAAGCATGCCCGAAGGATAGTTTTTCTCTCTCAAAAATAGATTAACTTGTCGACACGACTTCGGGACATCAACTCCTATGCTTTATGGATGCTTTTACGGGCTACAACCATATCTAGATGGCACCCGAGCATGAAAACATACCATCTTTATCATCGACAAAGAAATTTATTGTTATAAGGTCATGCCATTCGGACTTAAAATTATGAGAGCGACCTACCAAAGGTTGGTGAACAAGATCTTCAAGCCACAAATTGGGCAAAACATGGAAGTATATGTCGATGATATGCTAGTAAAAAGCATGCAAAGTCAGGACCACCTTTGGGAGTTAGAAGAGGCTTTTCACACACTATGACAGCATTGGATGAAGCTTAATCCGACTACATGTGCCTTTGGAGTGATGTTTGGAAAGTTTCTTGGTTTCTTTATTTTACATTGATGAATCGAAGTAAACCTCAAAAAGATAAAAGCAATTGTCTATATGAAGCATCCAACATCAAAGAAAATGGTACAATAGCTCAATGGAAGAATCGCCGTCCTTAGCCGGTTCATCTCCAAGTCCGCTGAAAGATGTTTACCATTCTTTAAAACTCTATGGCAGACTGGACATTTTTTATGGACTGACGAATACCAGTGATTCTTCTAAGAGCTGAAGAAATATCTGATGACTCCTTCATTGCTCGTAAAATCTATGGAAGGAGAACCTCTATATTTATACCTGGCCATGTCGGATGAAGCTGTTAGTTTGGTTTTGGTTAGAGAAGATGAGAGTCGAGCACAACACCCTATTTACTATGCAAGTAAGGTGCTTCATAATGTTGAAACCCGATATTCGAAGGCAGAAAAAATGATTTATGCCTTGATTATTTCAACACAATGGCTTTGGCCCTCCTTCCAAGTCTGTACGATTCACGTCCTAACCAACCAATCTCTAAAGTCAATCCTACATCGACCAGATATCTCAGGTAGGATAGCAAAATGGGCAATAAAGCTTAGTAAATTTGACATCCAATATCGCCCACACCCATCAATGAAAGTCTAAATTTTGGTCGATTTCATTGTCGAATGTACCACCTCGGATATCAAGTCCGAGCAGAGGGAAACAACATATAAGTCAGCAGAAGACATTCCTGAAATTGATCATCAGTTGGCATGGGTGTTACACATCGATGGGGTGTTGAATGCTCTTGGGAGCGATGCAGGACTCATCTTGGCAAATGTCGATGGAATAGTTGCTGAGTATGCTCTTCGATTTAATTTTAAAGGTTCGAACAATCAAGCCAAGTATGAAGCTCTCCTAGCCGGCTTGAAAATTGCTAGGGAACTCGATGTCGGAGAACTAGAATCATTCATCGATTCTCAACTCATTGCGGGATAAGTTAAAGGTGACTTTGAAGCTCGCAATTCGACAATACAAAAGTATCTGCAAAAGATCAAAGATCAAGCTTCTACTTGCAAATACTTCGGCATCATGCACATCCCTAGGCAAAGAATACTCGAGCCGACGCACTCTCCTGACTCACTATCACTGCCCCCAATGAACTTGGCTGAACTTATATCGAATATCTCGATATGCCAAGTATTAAAAGGATGGAAGAAGTATTGCAGATCAATGATGAGCTGAGTTGGATGGATTTGATTATTAGGTACCTGACCAAAAAAATCCTACCCGATGATCCATCTAAAGTGAAGCATTTAAGGTGGACGGCCTCGCAATATGTTATGATGGAAGGATGACTCTATAAGCAGTCTTTCTTTCTTCCACTATTAAAGTGCCTTGGACCTACTGATGCCAATCATGCACTCTAGAAAGTTTACGAGGGGATCTATGGGAACCACCTGGGGGGCAAATCTCTCACCTACAAGATCCTCTGGCAAGGATATTATTGGCCAATGATGTAGAAGGACGCAGTTGAGTTCGTTCAAAGATGCGAGCCATGCCAGAGATATGCCAATATCTAATGGCAGTCGGTGATGCAATTGACATCTATCATGGCGCCATGGCCATTTGCATAGTGGAAAATTGATATACTTGGTCCTTTCCCCCTGGCATCCGGGCAAAGAAAATTTTTGGTTATCGCCATCGATTACATCACAAAATGGATGGAAGTTGAACCTTTGGCATAAATTATGGAAAGCAAGATGGAGGATTTCATTCAAAAATTGATTATTTATAGGTTCAGACTTTTGCATACAATCATAACCGACAATGGTCAATAGTTCAACAATTGAAATTTCAAAGACTTCTATGCGACGTACCATATCACGCACAAGATGACATCTATCGATCATCTACAATCGAATGGAAAAGCGGAAGTTACGAATCAGACGATCCTCCATGGTTTGAAAATCTAGCTCAATAAGGCCAAAGGTCTCTAGGTGGAAGAACTACCTTCGGTACTATGGGCTTATCGAGCCACCCTGCGAGTTCCGATAGGCAAATCTCCATTTAACCTATCTTATGGGATAGAGGTAGTGATACCCATTGAAATTGAGCTACCACCAGTGAGAGTGGAAAGTATGACGAGTCAAGTAATTCAGACCATCGAAGAGCTGATCTACCTAAAGTTCGGCAACAAGCGTAACTCAAAGTGGCTGCTTACCAACAACGAGTTGCAAGATATTACAATAGAAGAGTTAAACCAAAAGAGATTTGCCTAGGAGATTTGGTCCTGCGGAAGGTCGAAATATCCAAACCTCTAGACCAAGGGAAGCTCTTTCCAAACTAGGAAGGACCTTATCGAGTGATAGAAATCCTTCGACCTGGAGTATATCGACTTGAAACTCTCGATGGAGTTGAAGTCCCTCGAACATGGAATGCTGACGATCTTAAATATCCTATCAATAAAATCGACTCCATGTACTTCAAACAAATGCAAAAGATAACATTTTGTGAAGTCTTCTGCAAAGATGTCATCCCAATACTCGATAATCGATTAACCGATGTATTAGCCAATCGAAAATTGAATAAATTGATTAATGAAAGAGAATCCGATCGATTAACCATTGGTTAAGTATTTTGACCGACGATCGATCGGCATGTTTCACTCAATGGAATCCAACAACCGACGAATGAAGAATGATCTGTAGTTGGACTGTTCAATCATCTTTGGTCAAGTACTTTAAATCGTTAGTGTAATCAGTTTTCTATAATAGAATCGTCGATCGATCGACTAGCAGATGATGCATAACCTCCTTACAAGTGATAAAGGAAGAAAAGCATCAAACTTTGGTTGCAGACTAGTTGGTTTGCCCTAGCTAGTGACAAACACAACCTTTGCTGATTTGGCTATAGCTGAATCGAAGGACGTTTGGCTTACCTCCGATCATCATACAATTTAGAGAATTGATTAAGTGTTAGATGGTAAAAATTGACCAAAAGTTGACAAATGGTTGGTTGGAAACTAACCCAGGGTTGGTTTGTCTCCGATCTAGAAATGCCTTAATAAACAACTAAGTGTTAGCAAAAATTTTGATCTAATGTTAGTTTGAAAGCTATCCAAAAGTTGGTTAAATAAAATCGACTAATGGATGGACAACAATCGATCAATCAAAATATTTGCAGTCGCAACATATAAAGCAAAGTCACACAACAGGAAACAAGTGAAAGTAAAATTTTTCATTACTGAAGAAAAGTTTACAAGTGGACCTTTGGTCCTTATAAAATTTAAAACTATAAGTTTCAAAAATAGATGACAGTACAAAATCCATTCGATGACCGGCTGCTCCAAGGGTTGATCGGGAATGACTTTAGCTTGGGTCGGTGGTGCAGCATCCGTCGGCAGAATGACTTCGATCGGAGTAGCTTCCTCCTTCTTCAATGGGACTTCAGCCACCAATTGGGAAGTCAAACCTGTCGGCATGGAGGAACCCGATACATCTTCGACTGGAACCATGGGAACTGCAGAAATAGCCAGCTCAATTGAACCAAGAATGGTGATGCGAGCACCATCATCCGTCGGGTCCATAGGGGATCCATCGCCTCCTTCCTCTTCCTCCTCTTCAGCACCATCTCCTCCTTCTTCTTCAGCACCAGGGACTACGATGCTGCTGAGGTCAAGGTCAAGAAAGAGCTGTTGGATAGCATCCCGACCGTTGCTAAAGCCGATCTAATAGGAAGCTTCACTTCCCTGTAGGATCAAGGTCTTTAGGTCGGACAAGGTTTTGAATTCCTCAATGCCCAGCTCTTTCGCTTGATAGAGATCCTCCCATAAAGTCTGAATCTCTGTCTTGGTCGAAGATGCTTCCCCCTCAGCAAATTGCCAGTTTTGATGGCAATCCTCCACCTCCTTGGCCCAATTATTGTGGTCCTTCTCCAATTTTTGTACCGCATGCTTCTTGTTCTTGACGTGGCTCTTCTGGGCCTTTACCTTTGCCTAAGCCAACATGAGATCAGTTTGAACCGACTCAAGTTTGGCTCTTACCGACCCTAGTTTGGCTTTGAGGTGGGAGACTTCATTGGACAGCCTCTCCTCCCGGGCGGTAGCATTCTTTTCTCGCTCCTCCAACTGATGGATCGCTGCATTGCATTCGGCGTTCACGGCCAATATAGAGTTGGAGCACACACGTCGAAGATTGGCCATCTTACGATAGGCCGACTCAAGCTCGGCCATGTCGTGAGCCCACTATTCATAAAAAATAAGTCAAGTTGGTAAAAAAAATAAAAGAAGAAAAAGAGAGAAAAGAAGAAGGCAAAAGGCAGAGGAAAAGGTAATGGAAAGTTATTGGCTTATCCCAATCACTGTCGGATAAAATGACCCGAACATCTCGTTCAAGGTCCGACGCCTCCTCAACTCCCAATCAGTTAGGAGAAAGATGGCGTGAACCAAGTTTCTTGCCAGTTGAGGATCGAAAAAAGCCGACCCACCTTTTGAAACCCAAACGTCAAGACGCTGAGAATCCGTACACCCATGGCTAGAAGCATCACTCCCAATCGGTGCAGACAAAGCTAGCACCTTCCCTTTCCTCCCGAACAATGGCCAACATCCACTCGGGTGTGGATGGGGACTATGAACGTCCCCTACGAGCTGAGGTTGATCGAGGGGCGGGTACGATGATAGTAGATTGAGCTACTGATGATGGAGCAACAGTCGGAGCATCAATGATAATAACATCTTCCTCCGATCAAGTAACGATCGGAGGGGCTTCAGAAGATGTTGCCACTACTGGAGCACGTAGGGCGATGATGAGAGTACCGAGATGCCCAGAAGGTGCCATCGAAGGAGCATCGGTAGTCGGAGCATTAGCTGCACGACCCTTCTTCGGTGCATGTGATGGGTCGGCACCGGATGCCGCCCTCTTTCGAGTGGCAAACTGACGGACTTCATCCACGGAGATTCTAAGAGGAAGACGCATCCCTACAAAACTAAATAATAAAGTTAGATCAATGTTGAAAATCAACCGAATGAAGGGAAAGACAAGATTACGAAGACCGCATGTACCTACGGACGGTGTCAGACCAAGTTTGGCATCGTATAGAGACTCTTCGGTATTTGGCTTCTTCTGTGGAGAACTCTCATATCCTTCAGTCGAAGGAAATCTTCTCGATCGACTGGATCCACCCGACTATTTTCATTTGGAAGGGTATTCGGCTCTTCCCATATCGATGGAAAGCCCCAAGAAGCAGAAGAAGAAACAAAGAAGAACTGGATCTTTCAACTGTAAATAGATGATGGAAGATCGGTGATAAAAGAAAGCCCCTTTCTTGAGGTAAAATACCACCATCCGTCAGCCTTCAGATGAGGTCGGAGAGCAAAGAAAGGTCTAAACAAGGAAAGTCGAGGAGTCGTTGGGATTAACCGACATAGCAAAGCAAAGGAGATGAAAAGTTGAACGAAGTTCGGCACTAACTGGGCCAGACATACCCTATAATAATCAAAAATATTTTGGAGGAACTTCTGAACAGAAAACCTAAGGCCCAACCTAAGGTTTTCTATATAAAAAGCTATAAATCCCGATGGAGGTGAATTCACCTGACCATCGGGGCCAGGAGCCAACAACCGAAAGCTTTCTGAGATCTGATATTGATCCCGAAGTTGCTCCACGATCGATGTCGTTAGGGTAGAAGTTTTGGCTACTGGACCTCACAACGAACTACTACGATCAGCCATGCACACGATAACAAAATAAAAAGAAAGAAACAAAGATGTCAAAAGAAAGGTTCGAACTTCGAACCTAAGGGCTAAAGGACAAGAGAATAAACAAAGTTCCCAAAAGCTACTACTATTGAAAGCAATGAAAGGAAAATGATTGAGAGGTGACCAGTATATATAGGACCAACCTACGATTAAGATGCACAAAAATCTCACCAGATGCTGACACATGTCGGTCGAAGAGTGACTGAACATCAAATCCCTCGAGCTTCGCAATCATCCATTTATTAATGATGATTGTTGCAATCCCCAAAGCATTGGACAATAAGTTTTTATCGAAGATCCTGGAGATCATAAATGATAGGCGGCAGAATGAAATTCAAGGCAGTGCCATATGTTAACCCCTTGCATCCGATGCATCAAGACAAAATATCAAATCATCATACCGAACTTGGGCATGAGGGGCAACTATTGGGAGATATCGAGCTAATGCCTAACTCGCCAATCTATTTATCGATCAGCGACCGACCGACCATCAGACGATGACTATTGTCTGGCGATTGATAATCGATGACAAAGAGGGCTAGCTGGCCGATGAAAAGTCTTTAAACCGATCGACCAATGATCGACCAATTTTCAAATAAGCCAATCGATCGGCCCTAGATATGCCGACCGACCGACCATCGGTCGATCCTAGATTTGCCGAACGACCACCAGTCGATCCCAGATATGCCGAATAATCGATGATCGATCGGCTCCAGATGTGCCGACTGCCTAACGATCGATCGGTCTTAGATTAACTGAACAATCGTCGGATGTTTTATAAATAACTCATTCGACTTCTAATCAGTCCTATAAAACTGCCCTCGAGAAAAGTGGGCAATAATGATTAGTGGGTAGTTCTAACCACCTCCCCATGATTGCATTACATTAGAAGAAGAGGAACCCACGTGCTAAATGGTTATCATTCTGATACCTATAAAAAGAAGATAAATTGGATAGTTTGGTAGGACACATCTAATATTTTTAGAGTAATCTCTATCATTTTATTCTCAGATTTTTGTTTGATCAATCCATTCTACTAATTTAAGCATCGGAGGATTTCATCGGAGTCAACTTCGATTGGTATGAATTTATCTTTATAAATTTTTTGATATTGATTTGTAGGGGAAGATGAATGAATTGTAATAGAATTAAAATAGCTTTATCATCAAGAGCATGCATCATCAAATGAACCGTGATATCCTATTATGTTGGTCACTCTGAGTTATAAAAATCATGACCGTGAGATGATAGTGCATAGCACTCGAAAGGAAGCTGGCAACGCTTGCTATCCTGAATCGTACCTGGGCATCGATGTCAGTGCACTAATAGCAAAATAGTACTCGATTTACCAGAGGGTGAAAAAAATCATCTCTTTGTCTGATCTTTTTCTCCTCCCTGACGTCACACTTATATATATATATATATATATATATATATATATATATATATATATAGTGAGTAGAACTTTACTTTTATAATGTACCATGGGCATGGATTGTTCACTAGTCACTAGCGTGTTTTTCGGTAAAAAGTTAGCTGATGTGACCTATATATCATTTGTGTCCAGAATCAAAAGGTTCCATCTAAACCTAGTAGGTGGAATCTTCACGAAGGACTTACGAAGATAATTGAGGTATTGCTGGCAATCCCTTTTCTTCTCATTTAGCAAAGTGAGATTACATATTCTATCGCTTGATATTGAGACCAATATGCCACATGATGAGGCTTTTACAAGTTTAACAACTGAAAGTGAAATTTATAGATAACTTTCATGTTTGAAGCCCAAATGTGTTACGTCAAAGAAAAAAGAAGCCCAAATGCGTGCTGAAAATAGGAATTTAAAAATCAAAGACCGAGCAGAGGAAGGTTTGAAAAATTTAACATATTTTACTAGATCTTATATTTTACAAAAACTGAATAAACATGGAGTGAAAGACTGATAAAAACAGTAACTGGAGACAACTAGTGAGGATTCACTTGAGAAAAAAACTGTAGATGTTAGAAATTTCTTGACCTGCTGAACTTCAAATTAAAATCCTATGAATAGCTGTACTGCCCTCTGCATAACTTGGAGGGAAGAATAGCATGGATAAGTGTTTGAGAATCTTCAGGCTTCTAAATGAACAGAAGGTAAATAAAGAAGCTTCAGAAACCTGTAATTAAAACCATCAATCCCACCTAGTTTGTCTCAGCTCCTTGTGTTAACTAAATAGAATGCGGAAAATAACTCCTCATAATGGCTGGCTGGTTTTCAAGTAGAAAATAACATGTTGAATTTTGTGTTTTACACGTATGCTTGTAGGCAAAAACTGTCTACATGCAGGGTGAAATAACATGTAATTACTTTGGGCTCTGCAGCAGGTACATATGGAGCCTGTATATCAAGGAGGTGATTGTTGGTTCATGGTGCATTCAGGTAGTTCCATCCTGGACATGTTGAGCAGAAAAATAATGCATACTGAGCTCAAAAACTGCTGAACCGGCAAATGCCAAGCATCGTATCAGTGCTAACTGGATGGTTTTTTTGGTCAAATTTCTCAAAGATCATGGATGTATCAATATTAAGTGAAGCAGTCGATTTTTTACGCTTGATTATTTTGATTTATTTAAAGAAAACCTACTCTTTATAACGCCTAGAGTTTTGGAATGTTTTCCTTGTAGCACAGCAATTCAGAGTTAATGATCTTGTTTGTGCTAGTGATTTAGCATGCACATTTTTGGTTTAGAAGCTTCTATTCTAGTATCGAAATTCATCAATTACATTACCAAGTGTGTCGAGACCAAGCTATTAGCATGGATTTTAGAAAAGAATGCCCATGATTTCATCTAGAGGTTTATCATCTGCTCCTTTAGATTGTCTTGGATAATTGTTACCGATGATGACCAGCAATTTGATAACTCCCACTTTTGAGAGTTCCGCACCATTCTACATATTGATCATCAGTCTACATCAATCGATATATATTTTGCTAATAAGGAAGCCAAGATAACCAACAAAATAATATTATAGGGTCTGATAACATGGTTGGACCGAGCCAAAGAACTTTGGGTAGATGAGTTGCACAGCATCCTTTTGGCCTATCACCCCACTCGATAGATTTTGATTGGAAACACTCTTTAACCTTGCCTTTGGTATTGAAGTGGTTATTTTCTTGGAGATTGTGATGAAAAAAGTTGTAGGGTTTGATGCATATATTTTAAAATTTTTTCAAAAAATAACATAGTGAAAACTTAGATTAATCATATTAACCTATTTATGTACATAATCTTATCATTAAATACCTACATCTAAGATCTTATTGTTGGAAATTATGTTCTAATGCCCATCATCAACCTGTTGACGGTTGAGCTATTTTGTAATTATAATTAATTTATTAATTAATAAAAATATTTTGGCATTTTTTTCATCATAAGTTTACATCTTCTAATGAACTCCATTGTTATGATGAAGTCCTTAGGACTATTTAGTTTCGATAAAGAGAGAATTTATCGATTAGTCCTTAAATTTATTTACGACCAAATGATAGGCTGTTAATTAGGACGACAGTGTCTATCGAGCATAGATCGCTATATGCCATATAGGTTGGTTATCCTCTTAATCAAGAAGTATGGAGATATTGGTATGACATACAGGTGAGATGTATGGGTACATCATCATTGAACGTGACCAACTTCAGAGCATTCTGCTGTTGAGAATGTCTCTGATGGGATATAGATATAAGTATCCCTTAGATCTTAGATAACTTCAGTGACTTGCAAGCAACTCATTGTGCTTTGGTATCGGACTAATTGAATTTCTAACTCAGCAACGGAAGGCTTCTGGGCATAGTCAAGTACTTATAAAGTTGGAGTATGATCAAGATGGAATTGACCACTCTAAGAGTTGGAGAAGAATGTATCACTATATTTCAATATAGCAAAATCTTGGTCAGGATAATCAATCAGATGGATTTGATATTTTAAAATACAATGTGGACAACCTGATTAGAGTTGACAGTTGAACTCTGAGGTATTTTACGAGCATTATGGTCAAGGAAATGAATTATATAAAAACTATATCCATATGGATTCTAAGGATGGTGTTCTACACCTTCGACCTATCCGACCATCGGATTTCATTATTAGATGGTCACTTCGATTGATATAAAAAATTATTTCTATGCTATCGATTTAGGTTCGGACCTATGAGGTCACACACATTAGAGCTTATGATCTGATCGGATGGTTGATCAACAGTTAAGAATTGTTCTAGGGTTAAACAATCAATACGATTGGTGTTTAACCTAGTGCAAGTGTTGCAGGAGGATCGATTAGCAATTAAATTACTAATTAGCTTGATTTAATTAAGCCAATAGGCTGAGATTAAGTCTAATTAAATATAATTTAATTAGATTTAGTTTGGACTTGATTGGATCAAGTTCAATTAGTTTATTGGATAAGCCAAGTACAAGAAAGAACTAGTCCTAGTCTAATTAAGACTCGGATTAATCCAATTTTCTAATTTGATTAAAAAATAATTTAAAATTAAATATAATTTAATCTAATTTAATTAAATTTTTAAATAGATTAGGATCTTATTTAATTGGATTGGTTCAATCTTGATTTTATTTGGTTAAAAGATCTTGTTTGACCAAGTCAAAATAGGAGTCCTACTGTGACTAGGACTCCCTATCACTTGCACCACTTAATCATCACGCCCCATGCCCTTTTTATTTTATTTCTTATATAAAAATTCTCCACTCCCATGACTTCTCATGCCCTCTTTCTCTCCTCCTTTTTTTATAAGGCAATTTATTGAAAGATCAAGTCAAAAAAGGAGTTAGTTTTGCTTAGGATTCTATGAGATAGAATCCTTGTTGACCAAAACACCTTTTTTTGAGTGCCATCCTCTTTTTAAATTAATTCTTCTCTTATTCTATGAAAATAATCTTCTTTTTTGTGCACCCTACCTTACTGATCCATGCCAATAATTATGGAGGAGGTGCCCAAGAGTTGGACGCCCCAACAACTTTCCACGTTTGGATATTCCTAGTCGAGGATTTTGATCTAACTTCGACTTTTTTTTCTCTATTTATTGGATGAATTTTATTTTATTTTTTTTATAAAATATAAAGCTTTGAAAGAGATTTGGGGTGCGCAAAAATTAGAGAAAGAGAGTCCTTGGGCATGGGGGTTCCATAGGCACCAAATTAGGTATCTTGGTGAGAGAAAAGAGAAGAAAAAAAGGGTCTTCTTTTAGGACTATTTTATTTTCAATCTCTCCTTTTTTTTGAGTTTTTTCTGAGAGAGTCTTAGATCAGTAAACTCTCATCTTCCTTCTCATATTTTGGAAAGTCTAATTTCAAAGAAGGGAGCATCGAAATGACCGTCGAAGAAGGATCAGCACAGTACTAGCATGCTGTGCTGATTTTCTGCATCGAACTTCAGATCAGAGATCGTAGGCTTATGTGGATGACTCCTAGAGGCCGGATGCATGTGCGGCTTGTGACATCATCCTCAAATCTGAATCAGCAAGTTAGAATGTCTAGCTTGCTCAGGTAATAGATATGTTCTATAAACTTCATACCTGCATTTAATGTAGTGTAGATCTAGATTGATTTGATCAATCTTTTACTTTCTTATTTAATTTTAATTTTTGATTTAATATCATACCTTAATCATATAATAGATCTGAGATCTAGATATTTACATATTTATTTAAATAAATATTTAATTTATTTAAGTCTTGCATTGCAAGATCTTGAAAATGTTTCAAGATCTACCTATAAAATTCTAAATCTGGTTCGTTCAATTGGTATCAGAGCAAGATTGTTATTACATGATTTTTATGCATGTTTAGATTATTTCTTAGATTAAATCTAATTTATAATCAAATTATTAAATTTAAAATTAAAAAAAAATTTAAATCTCATGAACTGCCATAAGGTTGTCCTACTATAAGGTTTACTCCTTACAGTGAATAGGTTGTCCTAGTTCATGATGATCCGACTCTAATCATAAATTTATTAGATTTGATCTAATTTTATTTATGATTTAATAGATTTAAAATAATTTTAAATCTAAAAATAAAATATTTTAGATTGCATGGATTGTCATAAGATTATTCTGCTGTAAGATTTATCCCTTATAGTGAATGGATTGTCCTAGTATGTGCTGATCTAAAATATTGATCATAAAATTTTAAATTAGAGTTAAAAGATTTTATGATCTGATTAAAAATATTTTAATTTAATTTTCATCTTCATAAATATGTTAGATTTGATCTAGGAAGATTTATGATTGATTATTATTGAAACTATTTCAATTACATGAACCTGTATAGATTAGATCTAAAGTAGAATCATGTTTATGTTACTTGCATATTGATTATGAATCAAATATGCAACTTGGTTGATAGAACCATATTATAAAATTATTTTATAAATATGAAAACTATTTTCAAAATTTTAAACCCCAACCCTCAGTCCAAAACTTAATTAAGAATCAAGAAGTTATTTGATTAGGTTCTAGGATTGTAAATTGAAGATCTTATGACACGAATCATAACACATTGGGTTAATGGATTAGTGGAGATTAGATCCATTAATTGGATTAGACCTAGGGTTAGATTAAAGAATGGACTTAATTAGAGAATTGACTAAATCTAATCAATTATTGTCTTAGATTAGATCAAGAATTCTCTAGATCAATTGCAATAGTTGTAGTTGGTCAAGTCCATGTTCTTAACAAGATCCAAGATGGACTTGATTCTTGGCTACGCGGTCTAGCATGAACTGTTAGGTTGATCTAATTGAAACTAATTAAATCAGTTGGTGTCTAAGGTAAACCAAACCAGTGATTTTTAATTGGCAGCTCACTTACCTAGATATTTTTGATGGTATCTAAGGCAAGCCTAGCAAACCCTTCCACTGATCGAACTTACTTGGCCTCTTGGTGAGATTATATTTTGATTAGATCACTTAACTATTTAAGCTGACCTATATCAGCTAGGTAAATTAGTTTGACTGATTTAGGTGCTCTTAGACCAGTCTATTAATGATCTTCCTTAAGCTGACTTGATAAAATTAGTGGGAGGATCATGACAAGCTGGTTAATCTGACCTACTCGCTTTTATAAATTAAATCCTCTAAAATTATTAGATTCCTAAAATGAAATAGTTATATGATAACTGGATCATAGCCTTCCATTAAAGTGGATGATAATGAGTCCATCAGTTGGATAATCATTGGAGGCCCAAAGGCCTTGTGCTTATCGATTAATGAAATTATCATTCATTATATGATCTCTTGGATAGATCTTTCTAAATGGTGGTCAGGTGGGCCAACCAAAGTTGGGCCTGATCATTCATTGGTTGGATGGACCAAGTATGGTCATGTTAATGGTTGAACCTAACTGGATTCTTTTCTGAGAAGGTCAAAGCCAACTGATCAGGGCCTGGGGCAAAATTTAATTATTAAAAATTATTTGAAGAAATAATTGATTATAAACCTACCCTTAGATGTACATGGATGGGCCAACCAAAGTTGGACTCGTGTATAGTCTATGTGGATTCTAGTGCCCACTAAGAAATTAGAATAATTTTTCAAATTGGAGGTAGAGGCTATCAATTTGAATAAAATAGTGGAAAAAATCTTTTGATTAAAATTCAAATCTTTAGATTTAATGAATCAATTACTAATTAGGTTTTAGTTTTTCTTTGTGCAGACATGGCTACTTTCCTATCGCTCCGATTATTGTTGGACAATGATAAGTTGGTGGGACCCAACTTCGATAGCTGGTACCAAAAGTTGAAAATTATCCTAGAGCATGAATGGATCTTATATGCGCTGTTGGATCCTGCACCTGAGGAGCCAGCTACTAATGCACGTAGAACAGTTAGAGACACTTATCAAAAGTGGCTCAGTGACTAAACTATGGTGTGCTGCATTATGCTGGTTGTGATGAGTGACGAGTTCAGTTTTAGGTTTGAGACAACTCAGCCAAATGAAATGCTTCAAGTGTTGTAGGATTCTTTTGGCACACCCGATGACTTTGAGAGGCACTAGATTAGTTACGTAATCTTTCATGCCAGAATGTGAGATGGAGCCTCTATCATTGATCATGTACTGTATATGATCGAGCTGATAGAGCGCTTGAGCAAACTCGACTTTTTCTTGCATGAACAACTTGGAAAAGATGCAATACTGAACTCACTGCCAAAGTTCTATCTCCCTTTCCTTACTCATTACAAAATGACAAAGCCTGAAGTAAACTACCATGGCTTACTGGGGTTACTTCAAAACTTTGAGAAGGATCACCAACTCCATAAAGAGTCGGTGAACTTAGTGAAAGGTTCATCTTCTGGTTCTTGACCTTTTAGGAAAGAAAAGAAGAATAAGAAGAAGAAAATAAAGAAGGTGCAAGTTCAGGCTGGGACATTAGTGCAGGGCTAGATCAGAAAGATCAAGCTCGATAAGAGTCAAGCTGAATGCTTCTTTTATAAGAAGCGGGGGCATTAGAAGAGGAACTATCCTCAGTACATTGCCTCCCTAGATCCGAATAGGAAGAGAAAGAAGCAAGCTATTGCTGGATAAGGTATTTATATAATAACTCCTTGTAATTTCTTTATTTATAATATTATTGACTGGGTATTGGATACCGATAGCCCTTACCATATTTGCAATTCATTATAGGGGTTGCAGGTTAGTAGAAGATTCGAGCAAGACGAGAGATTCCTAAATGTTGGAGATGGAAGACCAGTTCTAGTTCTAGCTTTAGAAATTTTAAAACTTTTATTTGATTTTCATACCATTGTTCTTAGTGATTGTCATTTCTATCTTAGTTTCTTTTTAAATATCATTTCTATAGGCCTTTTGGCCATGAACAATTATAAAATTTCAATAAAGAAACGAGTTCATGATGTCATTATGAATGGTATTACTGCTTTCTATAGACAATTGAACAATGGTGTATATATGTTATCACAACCTGTTAATATAGTCTATTCTATTGACAAGCACCCTAGATTAGATAGTGTATCAGATATCTACTTATGGCACTATAGGCTAGGTTATATAAACAAGAACATGATAAATAGGTTGACTTAAGAGGGAATCCTCGAAGTCAATGATTGTGAATCACTTCCAAACCTATGAGTCCTGTCTTCTTGGTAAAATGACCAAGTCACCTTTTACTGAAAAAGATGAGAGAGCCAATGAGCTCTTAGGTCTAGTACATACTGATGTATGTGGATCAATGAGCACAAGTGCTAGAGGTGGATATGTCTACTTCATCACTTTCACAGATGATCTATCCAGATATGGATATGTCTATCTGATGAAACATAAGTTAAATTTTTTTAAAATGTTCAAATGATTCTGAAGTGAAGTAGAAAAATAAACTGAGAAGAGTATTAAAACTCTTCGATCTGATCAAGAAGGAGAATAGCTTTTTGGTGAGTTTCTCACATATCTAGGAAAGAATGAAATTCTCTTCCAATAGACTCCTCCTGGAATACCATAGCATAATGGTGTGTTTGAAAGGAGGAATCAGACTTTGTTAGACATGGTCCGATCCATTATGAGATTTGCCAATTTGTCGATATCCTTCTAGAGATATGCACTCGAATCGGCTTATTATCTATTAAATAGGATTTCAGGTAAGTCTATACTTAAAACCCCATACGAGATATGGACACAACGTAAACCAGCACTTTCACACCTTAGAGTTTGGGGGTGCCCAGCTTATATCAAATGGTTAATTACAGACAAACTTGGACCTAGGACTGACAGGTGTACATTCATAGGATACCCAAAAGAGATCAAAGGATATTATTTCTACCATGCTGATGAACAAAAGGTGTTCGTCAGCCTTAGGGCAATCTTTTTGAAAAAGAAATTTTTTAGTGAAGGAACTATTGTCTCTAAGGTTGAACTTGATGAAGTTCAATAGGTAGAAAGTTCGACATAGAATATTGAACCTAAGTTGGATTTGATCAGATCAGATCCGAAGCCTAGTGAACAAGCACCATTAAGGCGATCTGGTAGAGTACCACACCATCCAGACAGATACTGTGGATTCTTGGTCCAAGATGGTGATCCCATCGAACTCGATGAGAATGATGAGGATCCGATCATTTATATGGATGTGATGTAGAGATCTGACTCTGAGAAATGGCTAGAAGCCATGAGATCCAAAATGAATTCCATGAAGGTCAATAATGTATGGACATTAGTTGACCCACCTGAAGGGGTTAAATCCATTGGGTGTAAATGGGTCTTCAAAAAGAAGAGGGGTGCAGACGAAGAGGTGGAGATCTATAAAGTCTATCTGGTTGCTAAGGAATATCATCAATATTATGGTATTGACTATGATGAGACGTTCTCTCCTATGGCAATGCTTAAGTCCATTCGGATCATGCTTGCCATTGCTGCCCATTTGAACTATAAGATCTGGCAGATGGATGTGAAGATAGCTTTTCTAAATGGAGAGCTGACCGAAGAGGTATATATGATACTGTTAGATATGTGTGCCCTAGAAGCCAGAATTGACTGATACTTGTAATATACTTCTAAAGGCAAAATTATAATTTTGACTATAAATAATAAAATGGATTATTTTCTATCACATATGTATATTAGTGTCTGTGATACATCCCTTGAGTTAATGGTAATGATAATTCTTATTTTCAAGAGTTGAAAATTTAAGACAAAAATTTTCATTATTAACTCATAAAATGTTCCTGATCGTAGGATCATCATGAGGATGATAATTGATCCGAAAGGTTAGTGTACAATCACTTCTTTGTAGTAGATAAGTCTTGAGTCTATGGTGTAGAGACACCGGAGTGAGAGTACAGGTACTCGTTAGAGAATGAGGGCACTGAGCGTGACCACCTCGAATAGTCATAAGAACGTCTACCTTCTCATCGATGACTGACTCGATGCTGTAGTGGTATGTCTGGTTCTTTGACCTAAGGTGCATCGGTAATTCACCTTGAGGGTGTTATAGTTTGACTACACCATGACTCGATCTCCTAGCCATTCGAAACCCTGAGGTGTATGTTGGCTATAGCATATTCATTGTAGGAATTAGATTGCACCAAGATGGAATCTATCTACCTCGGTGGATGAGGAGCGGCCGTATGATGTCATGAGAATCAAGTCCATAAGACCATGGCTATGGCAGAATGTAAAATAATAGAAAGAGTTTCTATTAAGGTTTTCACATTGGACATGAATCAAATAATTAAATCATATGATAGAAATTATGGTTTGACGAGTTCATCTTAACTCTAATCTGATCGAAGCTCAAGATAGAAGAACTTAATCACACAAGTAGCTGCACCGAGAGATTCCTTTTTAGTTTTGATGGGTTGCCACCATATGCTGCTAGGTGTCACTGGTGGATTTTGGGAGCAACTAGAATGATTTTGATGATCGATCATTCTAGTTGTCTAAATTAGAAAAGTTTTGATTCATCGAAAGGAGTTTTGATGATGTCGATGATGGAGATCATGACATAACCCATTACCATACAAAACTGAACCTAACTGGGTCACACAAATAAGGGTTTGGATTTGGATATCATCAATTAGACTAACCCAGTTCAGTTGATTTGAATAAGATTCAATTAGGTTCAAGAAAATCATGCTAGCACATGATTGAGCCTAACGTTCTCCTTTTTCTATCATAAAAGTTGTCTTGACTGAGCCAAATGAGTTTGTGCTCACTCAGGTACCTTTACCTGGTCTGACTGGAGCTTGTCCAAGTCAGAAAAGGATTGTCTTAATTTATGAGATAAATTTGAGACAACACCTACCATTTTCTGTTACCTGCTAATTCTTGTACTTTGACTTGGTCAAACGTTTATCTTTGACCCTTGGACATCTGCCCATGTGTCACGCACTTATTGGAGAGCAGATAGGGGCTTTGTCCCCTCTCTGAGAAATTAGAAAGAAGAGGGGCGCATGCCTAGGATGGCGTGCACCTATGGATAGGAACGCTGGAGTTCCACACGGATGGAACTCCAGGTTGCTTGTTGGATTCAAACTAGGTGACCCTCACCTATAGACTTTGACCAGTCTTAGGCGCCACCTTAGGATGAATCCATGGGTCTCTCATCCCACTAATCAGATTTAGATCTGATTGAATGAAGTAACGTGATTGACCGGGGTGATGCAGCACTGCATGGCACAGTAAAGTCTATAAATAGACCCTATCTGCGCCCACTTTTGATAACACTTCTCTCCTAGCCATGCCCCAAGGCTGCCCCTCTCCCTTCTCCATGCCAACATCTGGCCCTCTCTCTCCTCTCCATGCCCAAAAAAGTTGGGTTCTTCAAATTAGTGTGAGTCGGACAAGAAAAGGCTGACAAAAAAGAAAGAAGGCAGCACTGCTACAGAGACGACGGATGATCTTCAGAAGGTGTTTTGAAGATCCTCCAAATCAGATCCAGATTTGATTTTTAGAAAAAAAAAAAAAGAGAAGGAGAAGATCTCTAGATCCAGTCTGAGTGGATATCGAAAGAGGTCAGGCGCTTGCGTGGCTAGATCCAGAACCTCAGAGCTTCCGCAGGATCATCAATGGGTAATTAGATTACCCAGGATCAAGGTAAAATTAATTTAAAATTAATTTAGTTTTATTTCTTTATTTATCAAATTATAAATCAAATTTAAAATGTATCAGATCTAATTAGAATCTAAGAAAAATTTTTTGGAATATGCCTCTTGATCCAATCAGATTTGAACGAACCTGATTCGAGAAATCAGGATTTTTCTTCAATTGGTATCAGAGCCAGGCTCTTATTAAATTTATTTAGATCTGATTTAATTTGATTAATTAGTGATTTTAAATATCACATGAGATGTAATTAGATCTAAAATCAGAAAATAGATAATTAAAATTAATTAATCTAGATCTAATATGTATGAGATACATAACTAGACTAGGAATAGAATTGTTCTATATGTAGTCTAGTATAATCATATTTTTTATTTGATTAAATATAATTTTTAGATCTATTTATTTTATATTTTTTGATATTATAAATATTATAATCTGATCTAAAAATAAAAAATAAAATAAAATTAATTTGTTCATATGAGATATGATAGTTGCATGTTTAGACTAGTTGTAGAATAGTTCTGCAAATAGGTCTAGATTAAATTTTATTTGATAAGAATAAATTTAAATTTAATTTTTTAGCTATGAAATTATTAATGAGATTTATAATATATATTGGAGGTTATCTCATTATAACAATATAGCATAAAGAACAATGATTATAAATGTCTAGAAACCTATTATATATGACCAAACCATGATTCTTAATTAATTAAGATATCTTCTAAACTATATTGACGCATAATAATGCATATAGCAGTCTCAACTTTCATTTTTTGTAGATTATGCTTTCGTTATTATTTGATTAAGATCATTGTCATTATAGGCACCATACCTTAAATCATTATATGAACTAAAGTATGAGTGGCTCTTAATAAGATTCCCTCTCCTCTCCTATTCTATTGGGTTTTGTAGTAGTATTTTAATTATGTGTAGGTGTGTCTCTAGCATACACTCATTGTTCAACACTATAATCTCACGAAATAAATTAGAAAATACATTACTTTCTTGGCAGAATCTCACACACAATAGATCACTATTGATAAATATAGTATCTTTGATTTACAATAATTTAAATAGATGCCTTGCATTATTAACATTATTCTAAGATGTAAGCTTATCTATGATAGAACATATTTCAATATGATTCCTAGTAATAACTTAGAATTTTATATTATAAGATCATTACAAGACATATGGTATATACAAATCACTTAGGTTTACTGAGTTTAGAGTTATTGTTCTTAATCTATGGTTCTAGTTCGTTCTGATCAAGATTGAATAAAATGAGTCGATTCATGAATTGGGATTACATACATTATGTCATATTAACACTGTACCAGATAATAGGAATTATAGCTATACTATTCTAATATCATTGATCACTTAGAAGTGGATTGAATAAATGCTCTTAAAGTATATAGAGTAGCACTGTGGTTAGCTGAACCATTGAAAGAAGATCTCGACTTGTGAGCTCTCTAACCGGATATTCAGTTCTTGCTCTCAATATATTTGGATAGTTTAGAGGTAATCATGGTGGACGAGACATACTGATCCAAAATATGTATTTTCTCTTATATATAGGTGAGTCTACATTACGAGCACTCGTACTGAAGACGTTCTTATGTCAATGTTAATGCTATGATTTATAATTTTCGCTTTTACATAACCGTCTATATTATACTGGAATATGATTATAAGATTCGACTGTCAGTATCTGTATCTAGAGAAGTGTGGATTCAATTTAATCACGACGTTAACGCATATAGTCCACTAGGTTAGTCATAAATTAGTTATGATATGTCAAGGGTCTAAGTTTAATGCCCATAACCTATACACATCATAATGCTTCGATCTAAGAAAAGATTCGTTCATGTGTCTCTCCGAACCACATTGTAGAATGTACGGCCTTTTCGGGGTTTGGAGTTGTTCTTCCGCTGGATATTACAGTCGGCTCGTTGCACCACAAAGATGCAACTATGGCTCTTAACACTTCTATTGTCATTCCCCTCTTAATCTCCATCCTCTCTCATCTGTCGAGGTATTGCTTTCTTACTCTTTATCATCATTTATTCTGATCTTAGGAGAACCTTACTTACAAAAACACCACCTTCTGGGAAGGATCATCGTCGTCTCTGGGCATTGCTGGCTCTTTCTTTTTTGGTAGCCTTTTCTTTGGGTCCGACCACATAGAGATGTGATGATGAGAACCGAAAACTTTATTTTGTGGGCGCACTTGGCGAAAGAGGATAGTATTGTGGAAGTACGCCAGATGGTTGGTGAGTGACACCTGGCAAAGTATGGGATCGGAGGAGGAGAAAAGTGCATCACAACCAGAATATCTACCAAATGTCCGTCAAGCTCGTACTCTTCAATTAGATTCTAAACTCTTATGAGATAGCCAGGTATTATGTAAGGGGGCGCCATAAGTTCGTGTAAACATCTTATTGATTAAGGAAGTAAAGCGACTATAAGTTTTATGGAATCATTGGTCACCATGTGAAGTCACCCATCTCAGTCACCCTGCGTGCACCTCTCTTCTTCCAATTTCTAGAAAGGGACAAACTCTATCTGCTCTCACAATAATATAGTGCATGAACACTACATGGGCAGATGTCCAAAGGATCAAATCAAGGTTTTGACCAAGTCAAGTAATAGTAATTTAGCAGGGTGAGAAAAAATGGCAGGTGTTGTCTCAAATTTATCTTTATAATTAAAAACAACCTTTTCTAACTTGATAAGCTCCAGTCAGATCAGGTAAAAGTACAAGTGAGCACAAACTCATTATGGCTCAGTCGAGATAACTTTACGATGAGAAAAGGAGAACGTTAGGCTCAATCATGTGCTAGCATGATTTTCTTGAACCTAATTGAATCTATTCAAATCAACTGAACTGGGTTAGTCTAATTGATGATTCCAAATCCAAACCCTCTATTTTGTGTGACCCAGTTAGGTTTTCATTTTGTATGTAATGGTTATGTCATGATCTCCATCAATCGACATCATCAAACAATCTCCTTTCGATGGAATCAAAACTTTCTTATTTAGACAACTAGATGATCGATTCATCAAAATCTCTACGTCTTGCCTCCAAAAAGTGCCCAGTTGACAGCTACAAGAAATTGGGTTGGCAGAACCCAGTTAAAATAGCAGAAATAGTCCGAGAATCTTCTTCGGTGCATGGCTGAGCTTTGTGTGGGGAATTAAGTTCTACTTCTATCGCTACATCCAGCTCTCGGACTCAGAATC
>QRFJ01001975.1:124036-166677 GCA_006176705.1 Cocos nucifera | reverse complement strand
AGTCCCTGTTAGATATATGTGTCCTAAGAAGCCAGAATTAGTTGACACTTGTAATAATTCTAAGGGCAAAATTATAATTTTGACTATATCAATAAAATAGGTTATTTTCTATCATTATATGTGTATTAGTGTCTGTGATACATCCTTTTGAGTTAATGGTAATATAATTCATATTTCAAGAGTTGAAAATTTAAGACATGAATAATCATTGTTAACTCATAAAATGCTTCCGCACCATTGGATCATCACGAGGAATGGTGATTGATCTGGAAGGTTGGGTGTACATCGCTTTTCTCTCTAGTAGATGAGTCTTGTCTCGATGTGGAGACACCGAACCGAGAGTAAAGGTCTGCGTTAGAGAATGAGCGACTAGCGTGACCACCTCGAGTAGTCATTAGGGAGTCTACCTTCTCGTCAATAACTGACTCGATGCTGTAGTAGTGTTGTCTGTTCTTTGACCTGAGGTGCATCGTAATTCACTTGAGGTTTATAGTTTGACTACAACCATTACTCGATCTCCTAAACATTCGAATCCTGAGTGTATGTTGGCTATAGCATGTTCATTGTAGAACTGGATTGCACAAGATGGAATCTATCTACCTTGGTGGTAGAGGAGCAGCCCTATGATCATCATGAGAACAAGTCCAGAAGTCCAATCCATGGGCAAGAAGTAAATAATAGAAAAGTTTCTATTCTCGCCAAATGTTGGCTCACCTGCAGGAGATGTTTGGTGAACAGAGTCGCGCAGCCAAATATCAAGTCACGAAATGACTTTTTAAGGCTAAGATGCGTGATGGGCAGTCAGTCCAAGATCACTGTCTGACAATGATCAAGGACATGGAAGAGCTTGAGAAGCTCGGTGTGAAGTTGGACTTGGATCTGCAGAACGATATTATTCTGCAATCCTTGACTGATGCATATGGGCAATTCATCATGAATTACCACATGCATAAACTTCAAAATTCCTTGGCCGAATTAATGAATATGCTGGTTACCGCTGAGCTTTCTATGAAAGGTTCTAAAGGCTCAGTTCTTGCTATGGAACGGACTTCTTCCAAAAGAAAGTCTTATGGAAAGAAAAAGAAGTCTGTGAAAAAGCAAAAGGTGGAAGGATCAAAGAAGAAGAAGGCAGAACCGAAGAAAAAGGCCGATGTCAAAGGAAAGTGTTTCCATTGCAACAGCGACGGCCATTGGAAGCGGAACTGCCCTACTTACCTGGCCACCCTGAAGAACAAGAAGGAAGGTCCTTCTGGAGGTATGCTCGTTATTGAGTCTAACCTTACGGTTTCTTCTGCATCCAGTTGGGTGCTTGACTCTGGTTCTAGTGCTCATCTGTGCACTTCCATGCAGGGTCTTGAGGATAGCAGGAGGCTGAGGGATGGAGACATGATCCTACGCATCGGTAATGGAGCAAGAGTTGCTGCAGTAGCCGTGGGAACATACCCTCTTCGATTACCATCTGGTTTAGACTTAGTTTTCTGTTATTATGTGCCTGCAGCTAGCTTTGATTTCTGATTTAGGATCATTCTTTATAGAAAGAAATAAAATTGCAAATGGTTTCCTTAAGATAGGATGTACCAAACTATCGAAAAACGTGAATGGACCTAGAAAAATGGGCTATTGAGTCCATTGACTTTTCCGAGTCATATCCAACTTGTGAATCTTGTCTTCAAGGCAAAATGACTAAACTCCCTTTTGTTGGACATGGGGAGAGGGCCACAGATCTCCTTGCCCTAGTACATACTGATGTGTGCGGCCCATTTGATGTGCCGGCTAGAGGCAATTTTGTCTACTTCATTACCTTTACCGATGATCTGTCTAGGTATGGGTATGTGTATCTTATGAGACACAAGTCTGAAGCTTTTGAAAAGTTCAAAGAATTCAGACATGAAGTAGAAAAACAAACTGGAAAAACCCATTAAGGTTCTTCGATCAGATCGAGGAGGTGAATACCTTAGCCGGAATTCCTAGACTATCTCAAGGAAAATGGCATAGTCTCTCAATGGACTCCACCAGGAACACCTCAACTCAACGGGGTTTCAGAATGGAGAAATCGGACTCTATTGGATATGGTTCGATCCATGATGAGCTTCACAGACCTCCCTGATTTTCTTTGGGGACATTCATTGTTAACTTCAATTTATCTACTGAATAGGGTTCCCTCTAAAACCGTTCCTACCACACCGTATGAGATATGGCACGGTAAGAAACCAAGTCTGAGTCATCTCAGAATTTGGGGTTGTCCGGCTCATGTCAAAAGACAACAAGCGGACAAGTTAGAGTTTAGGTCCTTTAGAGCTCGATTCATAGGATATCCTAAAGAGTCATTAGGATACTATTTCTACATTCCAGAAGACCACAATGTGATTGTGAGTCGACATGCCATCTTTCTTGAAAAATAGTTTATTCAAGATAGCGGCATTGGAAAGCAGATTAAGCTTGATGAGAAAGTCTCACAAGTACAACGAGCTAAGGACCAATTGGAACCAAATCAGGTTGAGCCAATAAGAACACTACCTCCTCCACCTCGTAGATCGGAAAGAGTTTTCCATCCCCCTGAAAGATACTTAGGTATTATTTCAGAGGAAGTAGAGAAAATGTTCCTCATAGGTAATGGTGCTCATGGTGATGATCCCAAAACCTACAACGAGGCGATATCAGATATCGACTCCGAGAAATGGCTAGAGGCAATGCAGTCAGAAATTGACTCGATGCACTCAAACCAAGTCTGGACCTTGGTAGATCCACCAGAAGGTATAGTACCTATTGGGTGTAAATGGATCTTCAAGAGAAAGATTGGTGCAGATGGGAATGTGGAGACATTCAAGGCTAGACTAGTGGCAAAAGGTTATAGTCAACGTGAAGGCATTGAAGGCATTGACTATCAGGATACCTTTTCCCCAGTGGCTATGCTAAAATCCATCCGCACATTGCTTGCCGTTGCAGCCTATTTCGATTATGAAATATGGCAAATGGACGTGAAAACGGCATTCTTAAATGGATATCTTGAGGAAGATATCTATATGGAACAGCCGCTAGGTTTCACATCCAGTGATACTGATCACAAGGTTTGCAAGCTGCAAAGGTCCATATATGGACTTAAGCAAGCATCTCGGAGCTGGAACACTCGTTTCAATGATGTGATCAAAAAGTTTGGTTTCATCAAAATCGAAGAGGAACCATGTGTTTTCAAAAGGGTCAGTGGGAGCGCTGTTGTCTTCCTCGTATTGTACGTGGATGACATCCTCCTTATTGGGAATGATATTCCCATGTTGACATCAGTCAAAATGTGGTTGTCCAAGGAATTCTCCATGAAAGACCTAGGTGAAGCATCCTTTATTCTAGGAATTAAGGTCTATAGGGATAGACCGAATAGGATGCTAGGACTTTCACAGAAGATGTACATAGAGGAAGTACTAAAGAGGTTTAGTATGGAAAACTCTAAGAGGGGATTAATACCCTTCAGACATGGTATTCATCTTTCCAAGAAGATGTGCCCCAGCACACCTGAGGAAATAGAACGCATGAGCAAGATCCCTTATGCTTCTGCAATAGGGAGCCTCATGTATGCCATGCTATGTACACGACCTGATATAGCCCATGCTGTGAGTGTCACAAGCAGATATCAGTCAAATCCAGGTGAAGAACACTGGACTTCTGTGAAATGTATCCTTAAGTACTTGAGAAGAACTAAGGATATGATGTTGGTCTTTGGTAACGGAGAACTCCAAGTCCAGGGATACACAGACTCGGATTTCATGTCCGATATAGATGATCGAAAGTCGACATCTGGAAGTCTGTTTGTGTGCAATGGTGGTGCTGTCAGCTGGAAGAGTTTCAAGCAAACGGTGATACCACCATTCCGTCCACGATTACCTCCAAAAGGGTTACGTCGAGGTCAAGAGAGTCAACTCCACAGATAATGTGGCAGACCCACTTACAAAGCCGTTGGGCCAGCAGAAGATCGAAGCCCACCTTGAGAAGATGGGACTTAGACTTGTAGCCAATTGGCTTTAGGATAAGTGGGAGATTGTTAGATATATGTGCCCTAGAAGCCAGAATTGGCTGACACTTGTAATACACTTCTAGGGGCAAAATTATAATTTTGACTATAATCAATAAAATGGGTTATTTTCTATCACATATGTGTATTTAGTGTCTGTGATACATCCTTTGAGTTAATGGTAATGATAATTCATATTTTCAAGAGTTGAAAATTTAAGACATGAATAATCATTATTAACTCATAAAATGCTCCCGACCATAGGATCATCACGAGGATGGTGATTGATCCGGAAGGTTGGTGTACAATCGCTTCTCTTTAGTAGATGAGTCTTGAGTCTACGGTGTGGAGACACCGGAGCGAGAGTACAGGTACTCGTTAGAGAACGAGGGCACTGAGCGTGACCACCTCGAGTAGTCATTAGGGAAGTCTACCTTCTCGTCAATGACTGACTCGATGCTGCAGTAGTGTGTCTGGTTCTTTGACCTGAGATGCATCGGCAGTTCACCTTGAGGGTGTTATAGTTTGACTACACCATTACTCGGTCTCCTAGCCATATGGAACCCTGAGGTGTATGTTGGCTATAGCATGTTCATTGTAGGAACTGGATTGCATCAAGATGGAATCTATCTACCTCGGTGGTAGAGGAGCAGCCCTATGATGATCATGAGAATCAAGTCCAGAAGCCCATGGCCATGGCAGAGTGAAATAATAGAAAGAGTTTCTATTTAGATTTTCACATTGGACTCGAATCGAATGATTACATCATATGACAGAGACTAGGGTTTGACGAGTTCACCTTAACCCTAATCTGATCGGGGCTCAAGATAGAAGAACTTAATCACACAGGTAGCTGCACCAAGAGGTTCGCATTCAGCTCTGATGGGTTGCCACCATATACTGCTAGGTGTCACTGGTGGATTTTGGGAGCAATTAGAATGATTTAGATGATCGATCATTCTAGCTGTTCGAATCAGAAGAGTTCTGATCCATCGAAAGGAGTTTCGATGATGTCGATGATAGAGATCATGACATATCCCATTACCATACAGAACTGAACCTAACTGGGTCACACAAACAAGGGTTTGAATCTGGTGATCATCAATTGAACTGATCTAGTTCAATTGATCTGAATGAGATTCAATTAGGTTCAAGGAAAATCGTGCTAGCACTCGATTGAACCTAACGTTCTTCTTTTACTATCATAAATAAGTTGTCCTGACTGAGCCAAAGGAGTTTGTGCTCAATCAGAGGCCTTCATATGGTCTGACTGGAGGTTGTCCAAGTCAGAAAAGGTTGTCTTATTTTGTAAGACATTACCTGCCATTTTTGGTCACCTGCCATTTCTTGTTCTTTGACTTTGGTCAAAAGTCTACCTTTGACTGGTCAAATGTTGACCATTGACACTTTGACTTTTGACCACATGTCATGCACCTATTGGAGAGCTGGTGGGGGCCTGTCCCCCTGCCAGAACCTGGCAAGGAAGAGGGCGCACGCCACCCTTGGCGTGTGCCCAAGTTGGAGGCGCCTAGGAGTCCCTGTTGGACAGGGACTCCATCTCCTTTTTGGATTCCAATTAGAGTTCTCCTAAGAACCAACTTTGACTGGTCTTAGGCGCCCTCTAAGGAGGAATCCAGGGGACTCTATTCCACCAATCAGATTTAGATCTGATTTCACAAAGAGGTTGTGATTGGTTGGGAAGAAGAGGAGTTGGATCACAGCTTAGTCTATAAATAAGACCCTGCGCCCAACTCAGATAGTGATTGAAAGTAAGATTGAATCACAATTTTCCACACCCCAAGGCTGCCTCTCCCCTCTTCCTCCATGCCAAACCCACCTTCTCCCTCTCCTCTCCACGTCCAAAAGGAGTTTTGGAGCTTGGTTGGTGCGATCCAGATCAAAGAAAGGCGACTAAAAGCTAGAAGGCTGCGCTGCTGCAAAGGACGACTGCTGATCTTCAAAAGGAGTTTTGAAGATCCTCCAGATCAGATCCAGATCTAATTTTTGGAGACGTGATAGAGAAGAAGAGGATCTCCAGATCCAGCCCGAGTGGATATCGGTAGAGGCCAGGCACTTGCGTGGCTAGATCCAGAACCTTCCGCTGCTTACAGGATCATCAACGGGTAATAGGATTATCCACTTCAAGGTAAATTAAATCTGAATTAATTTATCTAATTTTATTTTAATTTTTAAAATAATAATAATCAGATCTAAAATATCTTAGATCTGATTTAGATCAAAGAAAAAATTTTTTGAAATATATCTCTTGATCTGATCAGATCTGAACGAACCTGGTTCGAAAAATCAGGATTTTCCTTCAAATCGCTGTCGTATGCAATTTATCAACCACTGTATTAGACCTATGGTAGTGGTTACGTAACCACTTCCATAGACAAGCCTATAGTAGTAGTTCCATAATCGCTGCTATAGATGGATCTATCACAGTAGTTCAATAATCGCTGCCATAGACAAGCCTATGGTAGTAGTTTGAAAATCGCTGTAATAGGCATCTATGGTAGCGATTTTCATAACCACTGCAATAATCACTGCCATAGACCTACGGGGATGGTTGCAGTGGTAGTGATTAGCTTACTACTACTATATCCTATAGAAGCAAATTTTTGGACTAAGACAGTGGTTTATTTTTTGGATTACGGTAGCGGTTACAAACCACTGCAATAGCCCGATTCTGTAGTAGTGGTAATTAATTAGATTAATTATTTTTTACTATATTTTATCTATTTTTAAAATTTTTTTTCAAAAGTAGCACTGCAAATTCTACACTATTTTCTACACAAACTATAATACCCTCAAGGTAAACTGCCGATGCACCTCAGATCAAAGAATCAGACACACCATTGCAGCATCGAGCCAGTCATCGATGAGAATGTAGACTTCTTTATGACTACTCGAGGTGGTCATGCTCAGTACCCTCATTCTCTAACGAGTACCTGTACTCTTGCTCTAGTGTCTCCACACCATAGACTTAAGTCTCATCTATCCTAAGAAAGCGATCGTACACTAATCGTTTAGATCGATCACTATCCTCATGATAATGCTACGATCGGGAGCAGTTTATAAGTAAATTATGAAAATTCATGTCTTAAATTTTTAACTCTTGAAAATATGAATTGTCATTCTATTAACTCAAAGGATGTATCACAGATACTTTAAATGCATACTATGATAGAAAAAAACTCTTTTATTAATTTATAGTCAAAATCATAAAATTTCTCTTAGAAGTGTATTATAAGTGTTTAGCCAATCTGGCTTCTAGAGTGCCCATCTAATAGAGAGAGGACCAGAGGGAGGCATGAAAGAGAGGAGGGGCATCCTTGGGGCATGGTGAATGGGCGCATCTAATCTAACCATAGGCGCAGACAGGGGTTTAAATAGATCCTGCTGTGCCATGCAGTGCCACATTACTTCGACCAATCATATTGCTCGATTCAATCATATCTTAATCTGATTGGTGGAGTAATGTCACCTGATCCAATCAGGTTAGACACCCCTTTAATCCTTCATAGATGGTGCCAACAGTGGATAAGCACAACTGCTTGGCACCAAGCACTTTGATCTTATCAAAGAACCCTAGAGTCCCACCCCTATGGGACTCCTACCTCTAATCCATATGGGTGCATGCCAAGAGGGGCCGTGCACCTTCTCTTTGTTCTCCATCTAGTAGGGGGCATGCACCCCTAGGAGCTCTCCAATGGGTGCATGCCACTTGGCCTTTATTCTAAGGTTGTAGGGTCAACTATTGACCCTTGTCCAAAATAGGAAATTGCAGGTGACAAGAATTGATAAGTATTGTCCTAAATTCATCTGATGAATTAAGATAACTCTTTTCTAGCCTAGATAAGCTCTAGTCAAATTAAGACAAACCCATATAGGGTTTCCAAGTGAGCCCAAAATAATTTGGCTCAGCCAAAATGAACCATAATGACTACAAAAGAAGAATGTTAGGCTCAATCGTGTGCTAGCATGATTTTCTTGAACCTAATTGGATCTAATCTAAATCAGTCGAACTGGGTTAGCCTAATTGATGATATCTAGATCCAAACTCTTATTTGCATGATCCAATTAGGTTCAGTTCTATATGATAATGGGACATGTCACGATCTCTATCATTGATATCATCGAAATACCTTTCATTGGATTAGAACTTTTTCGATTCATATAATTAGAATGATCAATTATCAAGATTATTTTAATTGCTTGCAAAATCTACTAGTGACACCTAGCAGTATATGGTGGCAATCCATGAAAATTGAAAACAGACCTGTCAATATAGCTACTTGTGTGATTTTGGTTCTTCTTCTATCTTGAGCCCCGATAGGATTAGGGTTAAAGTGAACTCGTCAAATCCAGCATCTGTCATATGAATTAAATCATTAGATTTGAGTCTGATGTGAAATCCTAGTAGAAAACTCTTTTCTATTATTTTACTTTGCCATGGCCATGCGCTTATGGACTCGATCTCATGATTATCATAGGACTACTCCTCATCTACCAAGATAGATAGATCCCCTATTGGTGCAATCTAATTCTTACAATGAACATGCTATAGCCAACATATACTTCAGAATTTCGAATGGCTAGAAGATCGAGTTATGGTATAGTTAAACTATAATACCCTCAAGGTGAACTGCTGATGCATCTCAGATCAAAGAACCAGACACACCACTATAGCATCGAGCTAGTCATTGATGAGAAGGTAGGCTCCCTTATGTCTGCTCGAGGTGGTCATGCTCAGTATCCTCATTCTTTAACCAATACCTATACTCTTACTTCGATATCTCCACACCATTGACTCAAGATTCATCTATCCTAAGAAAGTGATCATACACCAACCTTCTGGATTGATCATCATCCTCATGATGATCCTATGATCAGGAGCAATTTATGAGTTAATTATGAATATTCATGTCTTAAATTTTTAACTCTTGAAAATATGAATTGTCATTTCCATTAAGTCAAAGGATGTATCACAGACACTATGTACACAATGTCGTACAATAAAATAACCCTTTATTAATTTTAAATCAAAATTATAAAATTATCCTTAAAAGTGTATTACAGGTCTTTAGCCAATCTGACTTTTAGGAGACACATCTAGCAAACTTCCACTTGACCTAAAGTCAATTGGCTACAAATCTAGGTCCCATCTTCTTAAAATGGACTTCGATCATCTATTGTCCCATTGACTTGGTCAGCGCGTTAGTCGCATTGTCTGCAGTATCCACTCTCTTGACCTCGACGTATCCCTTCTCAAGGTAATCGCAGATGAGGTGGTATCATTGCTCAATGTGCTTGGATTTCTAATGAGATCTTGGCTCCTTAGCTAGGACTATGGCACCATTATTATCGTAGTACAAAGAGATGGCATCCGATGGCATCACTTCGAGCTTTGAGGTGAATTTCTTGTACCAGAATGTTTTCTTTGCAGCTTCTGATGCAGCAATGTACTTTGCTTCCATGGTGGAATCAGCTATCACATATCATAGTCTGCTTGGAACTCTTTCAACTAACAGCTCCACCATTGCATATAAAAAGACTTTCAGATGTCGACTTTCGATCATCTATGTCGGACATAAAATCCAAGTCTATATACCCTTAGACTTGGAGTTCTCCATTATCAAAGACCATTAACATATCTTTAGTTCTTCTTAAGTACTTAAGGATATATTTTATAGAAGTCCACTCTTTGCTTGAATTCGACTGATACTTACTCATGACACTCAAAGCATGGGCAATATTAGGTCGTGTACATAGCATGACATACATGAGGCTCCCTATTATCGAAGCATAAGGGATCTTGCTCATGCATTCAATCTCCTCAAGTATGCTAGGGCAAATCTTTTTGGAGTGATGAATGCCATATCTAAAGGATACTAAACCTCTTTTGGAGTTTTTCATGCTAAATCTCTTTAGCATATCCTCTATATATATCTTCTGTGAGAGATCCAGCATCCTATTCGGTCTATCTCTATCAATCTTAATTTCTAGAATAAAGGTTTTATTTCCTAAGTCTTTCATAGAGAACTTCTTAGACAACCATATTTTGACTGTAGTCAATATGGGAATATCATTCCCAATTAGGAGGATGTCATCCACATAAGTATGAGGAAGACAACAACGCTCCCATAGATCTTTTTGAAAATACAAGGCTTCTCCTCATTTTTGATGAAACCAAATAATTTTTTACATCATTGAAACGAGCATTCCAGCTTCAAGATGCTTGCTTAAGTCCATATATGGACCTTTGCATCTTGCAAATCTTATGATCACCATCACTGGATGTGAAACCAAGTGACTGTTCTATATAGATATCTTCCTCAAGATATCCATTTAAGAACATCGTTTTTACGTCCATTTTCCATATTTTGTAATCGAAATAGGCTACAACAACAAGCAATGTGTGGATGGATTTGAGCATGGCTATTGATGAAAAGGTATGCTGATAGTCAATGCTTTCACATTGACTATACCCTTTCACTAAAAACCTTGCTTTGAATGTCTCTACATTCTCATCGACACCTATTTTTTTCTTAAAGATTCATTTACATCCAATAGGTACTATACCTTCAGGTGGATCTATCAAGGTCTAGACTTAGTTTGGGTGTATTGAATCAATTTCTGACCTCATTGCCTCTAACCATTTCTCAGAGTCGATATCTGATATCATCTCATCATAGATTTTGGGATCATCACCATAAATTTTATTTTTCATGAGAAACATTTTCTCTACATTCTCTAGAATAGTACCTAAGTACCCTTTAGGAGGATGGAAAATCCTATTTGATCTATAAGATGGAGGAGGTAGTGTCTGGGTTGGCTCTAACTGATTGGATTTCTTAGGTTCCTTAGCTCATTGCTTATTGGAGACTTTCTCCTCGAGGCTTATCTATCTCTCGATGCCACCATCTTGAATAAACTATTTTTTAAGAAAAATGGTATGTCGACTCACAATCACATTATGATCTTCTAAAAGATTGAAATAATATCCTAAGGATTCTTTAGGATATCCTATAAATTGAGCTCTAAAGGATCTAAACATTAACTTGTCCATCTGTTGTTTGTTGATATGAGCTAGACAAATCCAAATTCTGAGATGACTCAGACTTGGTTTCTTACCATGCCATATCTCATACGGTGTGGTAGGAATGGTTTTAGAGAAAATTCCATTCAGTAAATATATAACAGTCATCAGACTATATTTCCAAAAAAACTCAGAAAGATCTATGAAGCTCATCATGGATTGGACTATATCTAATAAGGTCTGATTTCTCCATTCTGAAATTTCGTTGAGTTGAGGTATTTCAGGTGGAGTCCATTATAAGACTATATCATTGTCCTTAAGATAGTCTAGAAATTTTCGACTAAGATACTCATCTCCTTGATCTGATCGAAGAATCTTAATGAATTTTTTTATTTATTTTTCTATTTCATGTCTGAATTTTTTAAACCTTTCAAAAGCTTCAGACTTATATCGCATTAAATACACATACCCATACCGAGATAAATCATCAATAAAGATGATGAAGTAGACATAATTGCCTCTAACTGGTACATCAAATGGGCCACACACATCTATGTGTACCAGGTCAAGTAGGTCTATGGCCCTTTCCCCATATCTTACAAAAGAGAGCTTGGTCATTTTGCTATGAAGATATGATTCATAAATCAGATATGACTCAGAAGTCAACGGACTCAATAGCTCAATTTTTTTTAATTTATTTATCTTGTCTTCAGCTATATGACCTAGCCTAAGGTGCCAAAGATACCTATCATTTAGACTATCCTTAGGTTGCTTTGATCCTGCGGCATTCATGTTTTGCTCAATATTTAAAATAGAAACATCAATATGTAATTGATAAAGAAAATCACTTACAATTTTATTTTTTTAATAAAAAATATTACAATGGTCCTTAAGAAAATTAATTACATAGCCTTTCTATGCTAAACTATTGAAAAATGTATCCTAAAGCTAATCATCTAAGTGATAGATAATTGAAATTAGTATATGAATTATCTAATAATAATAGTTATTTGGCTGGTTCATCATAAAAGTTTTATCTTTCTTAAATGTACTTCTAAATTATGATGAAGTTCTTAGAATCACAATCAATCGATAAAAAAGGATTTATTGGATGGTTTTTAAATTATTCATGATCAAATGATAAGTTATATATAAGAACGATATCTTATCGAGTGTAGGTCGCTGTATACCATATGTGTTGATTGTCCTCATAATCAAGTGGTGTGAAGATACGGGCATGGCATTTAGGTAAGATGTAGGAGTACATCTACACTGAACGTGATCAATGTAGCACTCTACTATCAAGAGTAGCTAGCTAAGACCAATGGATATAAGTGTCCCTCCGACCTAAGTTCATCATGATGACTTGCAAGCAACTCACTGTACTTTAGTGCCGAACTGTCTATATTTCTAATATAGGTTCGAAAGATTTATAGGTATAGTCAAGTACTTGTGAAGTTGGTATATGAGTCAAGATGAAATTGACCACTCCTGATTAGCTTCAGAAAGAGAATATCTCGTTGTGTTTCAATTTAGCAAAACATAGGCCTGGATAATCCTCATGAGGTGTCATGGGATTTATGAAATTTTAAGATACAATAAAGATGACTTGTATGAGTGTTTGATAGCACACTCAAAGTTGTCTTGAGCATTATTGGTAATAGGGATGAATTATACGATAATCAAGGGCTAAGGTTCTAAGAATGTTGCTTTGCATACATTCGACCTATCTGGACGTTGTGAACCATTGCTAGATGGTACCTTCGATTGGTATAGAAATTGGTTCTTATGCTACCAACTTAGGTTCAAACTTATGGGGTCACATACATTAGAGCTTGTAACCTGATTAGATGGTTAATCGATGATTGAGAATCATTCTAAGGTCAATCCATCAGTACGATTGGTGTTTGACCTAATGCAAGTGTTGCAGGAGAATCGATCAGCAATTGAATTGCTCATCGACTCAATTTGATTAAGCAATCAGACTGAGATAAAATTTAATTAAATTAGATTTAATTAGAATTAATTTAAATTTAATTAGATTAAATCTAATTTATTTATTGGATAAGCCAATCATAAGAAAGAACAAGTGCTTGTTAGACTAGGACTTGAGTGCATCTAATTCCTAATTGAGTTAGGATTTAAATTAAAGTTAAATTTGATTTAATTAGACTCCTAATTGGACTAGGATCACTCTTATTTGGGTTACAATTATTCTAATTTAAATTGAATTTAAATTGGGTTCAAACCTATTTTGACCTAGTCAAATAAGAGGAGTCCTAGTTGGACTGGGACTCTCTCTCTTTCCTTGCGTCTAAGAAAGCTCACACCCACACTTCATTTCTAGAAGTTAATATAACTTAATTACATGTTTAAGAATGATTTCCCATGCCCCCATAATATGGAGGTTTTGGAATAAATTTTAAATTGATCAAAATTAGAAAGTAGTTATGCATGGGATTCTATTTGATGGAGTCCTTTAAACCTAAAACTCTATCTCTCTCTCTATGGAAATAAACTCCACGTCTCCCATATTGTTGTGCACCCTTTTGTCATCCTTTAAGGAATGTTTTTGCTGGTTCTCCATGTTGAGAAAGGGATGGGGTGGCATCCAAAAGTTGGACACCACCAAGAGTCCTTTTGTGTCTTTGACCTAGTCTTTGGTTGTTAACCCATGCCACTTTTCAAGGCCCTTTGAGGATGTGATAAATCCCAAAAAAATCATGAAAAATTAGAGGAAAAGGAGGAGAAGGCGTGGGTGGTGTGCGGTGCCAAGATTCTAGGAGAAAGGCCTTCAACTAAGACATCAAAGGTTGATTGTCTTCACTTTATTTTTCTTTTATGCATTTTTCTTCTTGTTTATTCTTTATGATTTTTATGTGATAAAAATTTGAGAGAGAGAAATAGAGCATGGGGATAAGTGCTCCAAGTTGTTGGGGCATGATGTTCTTTTTGGACATGATTTGATCATATCCTGATAAGAGAAGGAGAAGAGAAGTAAGGTTTTCTCTTAGGGTTTCTTTGAGAACCCTTCTTCTCCTTATTTTTGTAAGAATTTTTTATAGTAAAAATTAGAGATGTCAGATCTAGAACCATAAAAAAAAGAGGAGAAGGTCTCCTCTTATCCTAGCATAGAGATGTGTCAGGACATCAATCATTGATATCCTGAAGGAGAAGATTTGTCTTTTCTTAGGATTTATTTTTTCTTATTTTATTTTTTTTATTTATGGAAGATCCAAGAGTTGGATTTCTTTCTTATTCCTCCTCATATTCTTCATCTTTTGGAGTATCCAAGAGATCTAGAGAATATATATTTGATTAACCATTAGGAGGGATCTACGAGAAGCTAGCACTTTGAGTAGATCTTCGTTCGACGAACTTCCTATCTGTGTTGCAAGTTCGTATGGATCACTTGTAGAGGTCGAACGTATATGCGGCTCTAAAAGTAACAACAAAAATCAATCATAAATTCTCGATCCATGCAAAGATAAGAGATCTGATCTTTTGGTATCCTAGATATGATCTAGAATTAGATCTAGAATTATTCCAGATCTAGGTATTGATTTGATCAACACCAATTATGATTAATTTATTTTTAGATTTATATTTATATCATGATATGTTATAGATACTTAATGTAAGATTTTATAATTTGATTATATGCATATTATAGATTAAACTATTTAATCTATATTTTTGTTGCTTTAATTTTGAAAAAGTTTTAAAATTTATGCATAAAACCCTGCATGTTTTCCATCAGTGGTATCAGAGCATCTAGATTTTTTTATAACATATTTATGTATACTTTAGAATAAATTTAAAAATTAAAATTAATTAAAGATTGCACATACTGCCATAAGGTTGTCCTATTGTATGGTTAACTCCTTAAAGTAAAAAGGTTGTCCTAGTATGTGCTGATCTGAATCTAAATCATGAATAATTTAGATTAAAATTAAAAAAAAATTATTATTTAATTTTTTAATTTAAATCTAAAATTAAATAGATATTAGATCTATTTTAGATTATTTAGATTAGATCTAAATAATATCAGAATTACACAGACTACCATAAGGTTGTCCTGCTATAAGGTTTATCCCTTATAGTAAAAAGGTTGTCCTAGTATGTGCTAATCTGAGAAACCTAAATCATAAATGGTTTATGATCTAATTTTGATCAATTAGATGAGATCCATGTGATATGTTTCATGTTTTGATCTAGATCTTCATGTTGCGTATGTTGATATGTAGCTTCATTTTTTAATCTAGTTTTTATATGTATGACATATAAGTTTTATAGAATTTAAATTATGAACTTACTTTCTGCAAAACTCTAGATTCAAAACCCTAGGGCATGATCAAAATATTGAAACAAATCAGATCTAAAACCATCATTTGAATTTGATTCAAAGTAAAGTGTTTACAATTTGAAAATGTTTCAAATGATCAAATCAAAAATTAGTTCTGAGGTTCATAAACCCAAAACTCATGAGCTTGAACTTAATTGAGAATTAAGTGATTGTTTAGGATCTAGGTTTGTGATTTAAAGATCCTACGATAATTTCATAAAATATAGGTTAATGGGTAATGGGTTAGCTTTGATCAGATCCTTAACTGGGTTAGACCTAGGGTTAGATTAATATGTACTTAGTTATGAAATTGATTAAATCTAATTAATAGTTAATTAGGATTAGATCATTTCTTTAAATCAATTCAATAGTTGTAGTTGATCAAAGTCCATACGTCTAACAAATGGATACTGATCGTGGCTCAGTGGTCGAGCCTGAATCTTTAGGCAAACCAAATCAAAACTGATAAATCGATTGATATCTAAGGTAAGTCTAGCATCCTAGACTGGTGGCTTTTAATTGGTAGCCCGCTTACCTAGCCATTTCTGATGGTATCTAAGGCAAGCCTTGGCAAGCCCTCCCACCGATCTCACTTACCTAGCCAATGTAGTTAATTAGCTTTTGATTAGGTTGCTCTTTGATTCGTGCTAACCCATGTCACATAGAAAATCAGTGAGACAGATTTTACTCAGTGAGACTGATCTAGGTGTCCATGGACTAAAATTGATCCTAGTCCTTGTCGATGACTTGAGAAGTTAGTGGAAGGACTTGACTTGGTAAAGTTAGTGGGAGTAAATTGGTCCATATCTTTTCTATCCTTAAATCACTGATAATTTAAATCCTCTAAAGTTATTAGGTTCTTTAAATGACAAAGTTATGGAGATAACTGCATCATAGCCTTCCATTAAGGAGTTTGATAATGGGTCCATTAACTCAATAATCATTGCAGGCCCAAAGGTCTAGTGCTTGTTGACTAATGAAATTATCATCCATCATATGACGACTTGGATGTATCTCTCTAACGGTGGTTAGGTTGGCCAACCAAAGTTGGACTTAATCATTCATTAGTTAGATGCACCAAGTATGGTCACGTTAATGGTTGGACCTAATCGGATCTTTACAGTGGAGGCCAAAGCCTACTGATTAGATTTTTAGGATAAAATTCAATTACTAGAAATTATTTGGAGAAACAATTGATTATGAACCTATCCTTAGATGTACATGGGTTAGCCAACCAAAGTTGGGCTCGTGGGTAGCCTATGCGGATTCTAGTACCTACTAGAAAATTAAAGTGATTTTTCAAATTTGAGGTAGTGGCTGTTAGATATATGTGCCCTAGAAGCCAGAATTGGCTGACACTTGTAATACACTTCTAGGGGCAAAATTGTAATTTTGACTATAATTAATAAAATGGGTTATTTTCTATCACATATGTGTATTTAGTGTCTGTGATACATCCTTTGAGTTAATGATAATGATAATTCATATTTTTAAGAGTTGAAAATTTAAGACATGAATAATCATTATTAAACTCATAAACAGCTCCCCGCCATCAGGATCAATCAACGAGGATGGTGATTGCCGGAAGGTTGGTGTACGATCTGCTTCTCCTTTAGTAGATGAGTCTTGAGTCTACGGCGTGGAGACACTCGAGCGAGAGTACAGGTACTACGTTAGAGAATGAGGCACGAGCGTGAAACCACATCCGAGTAGTCATTAGGGAGTCTACCTTCTCGTCAATGACTGACTCGATGCTGCACAGTAGTGTGTCTGGTTCTTTGACCCTGAGATGCATCGGCAGTTCACCTTGAGGGTGTTATAGTTTGACTACACCATTACTCGTCTCCTAGCCATATGGAACCCTGAGGTGTATGTTGGCTATAGCATGTTCATTGTAGGAACTGGATTGCATCAAGATGGGATCTATCTACCTCGTGGTAGAGGAGCAGCCTATGATGATCATGAGAATACAAGTCACAGAAATCCATGGCCATGGTAGAGTGAAATAATAGAAAGAGTTTCTATTTAGATTTTCACATTGGACTCGAATCGAATGATTACATCATATGACAGAGACTAGGGTTTGACGAGTTCCACCTTAACCCTAATCTGATCGGCGGCTCAAGATAGAAGAACTGAATCACATAGGTAGCTGCACCAAGAGGTTCGCATTCAGCTCTGATGGGTTGCCACCATTAACTGCTAGGTTATTGTCACTGTGGATTTTGGGAGCAATTAGAATGATTTTAGATGATCGATCATTCTAGCTGTTCGAATCAGAAGAGTTCTGATCCATCGAAAGGAGTTTTTGATGATGTCTATGATAGAGATCATGACATATCCCATTACCATACAGAACTGAACCTAACTGGGTCACACAAAATAAGGGTTTGAATCTGGTGATCATCAATTGAACTGATCTAGTTTCAATTGATCTGAATGAGATTCAATTAGGTTAAAGGAAATCGTGCTAGCACTCGATTGAACCTAACGTTCTCTTTTACTACTCATAAATAAGTTTGTCCTGACTGAGCCAAAGGAGTTTTTGTGCTCAAATCAGAGGCCTTCATATGGTCTGACTGGAGGTTGTCCAAGTCAGAATAGGTTTGTCTTATCATTGTAAGACATCCCTGCCAATTTTGGTCACCTCGCCATTTCTTGTTCTTTGACTTTTGGTCAAAAGTCTACTTTGACTGGTCAAACGTTGACCCATTGACACCTTTGACTTTGGACCACAATGTCATGCACCTATTGGAGAGCGTGGTGGGGGCTTGTCCCCTAAGACAAACCTGCAAGGAGAAGGGCGCACGCCAAGGGTGGCGTGAGCCAAGTAGGAGGCGCCTAGGAGTCCTTCTTGTGGACAAGGATACCCATCTCCCTTTTGGATTCCAATCAGAGTTCTACTAAGAAATCAGTTTGGACTGGTCTTAGGCGCCCTCCTAAGAGAGGAATCCAGGGGTCTCTATTCCAACCAATCAGATTTAGATCTGATTTCACAAAGGGTTGTGATTTTGGTTGAGAAAAGAGGAGTTGGATCACAAAAGAGGTCTATAAATAAGACCCTGCGCCCAACCCTAATCCTAAGTGAAGTCAAGTGAATTCAATAGAGATTTTCCCACGTCCAAGGCTGCCTCTCCCCTCCTTCTCCACACCATACCTTCTTCTCTCCCTTTGCTCTCACGTCCAAAGGTTTTGGATTTAGTTTGTGCGATTCAGATCAAGGAAAGCGACGCAACAAAAGCAAAGAAGGCTGCGCTGCTACAAAAGGATGACTGCAGATCTTCAAAAGAGTTTTGAAGATCCTCCAGATCAGATCCAGATCTGATTTTTGGAGGTGTGATAGAGAAGAAGAGGATCTCCAGATCCAACCCAAGTGGATACCGGTAAGAGGCCAGGCGCTTGCGTGGCTAAGACCAGAACCTTCCGCTGCACATCAGGATCATCATAACAGGGTAATAGGATTAACCAAATCAGGTAAATTAAATTAGATTTAATTTAATCTATTTTTATTTTATTTATTAAAATAATAAGAATTAGATCTGAAACATATCAAGATCTGATTAAGATCAAGAGAAAAATTTTTGAAATATATCTCTGATCTAATCAGATCTGGACGAACCTGGACCGGGAAATCAGGATTTCCCTTCACTGGTATCAGAGCCAGGTTCTAAAATTGGTTTAGATCTGATTTTACATTTTATTTAATTAAAAATAGTGATTTAGATGTCACATGAGAATGTGATCAGATCTGAAATCAGAAAAAAAATAAATATAAAATGATTTGGATCTAAAGAACATGAAGATATGCATGACTTTTCTAACAATAATAGTTTCTATATAGAATAGTTTTTGCATGTCTTGTGATTTAATATGATTAAATCATATTTTAGATCTTCTTAATTTACTATTTTCTGATATTATAAGTGTTAAATAACATCTGATAAACTAGCGAATAAAAATTATTTAATTTTAAATATCATATGAGATATGATAGATCTATGTCTAACTAGTTGTAGAATAGTTCTACATAATTATCTAGATTCAAATTATTTTGATTAGATCAATTTAAATCTAATTTTTCAGATTATTATAGATAATTTAGATCTGAACTAAATACATGCATGATTAGATACATGAATGTATGCAAAATATGCCTTGATTAGATCAACTTTATATATATGAGAATATATGATACTAGATCTGATATTGTTTTGTAGTATTGAATGTTCCTTGATTAAGAGTTCCTCTCTGGCCCGTCCCGGTCATAAGAATGAAAGAAGCGGTTTAAAGGCCCATCTCTTCCATTCGATTGGGTGTTCTTATGACGTGTAGGGGTGCTGCGTGTTCGTCGCTTAATACAGAAACCCAAAACACTTTACTTTTCTGCAGAACCTAGATCCTGAAACCCTAGGATTTATTGTGCATATTTGTTTATGACCCAACTTAATTTGAGAATTAAGATTTATTGAGAATATAATTGGTTCTAAAATTGGAGAATTTCAAGATCTAAGACATATTCATATATTGGGTTCGGGCTTGGGTAGCTCACATTAAGGTCTAAGCGGTTGATCAATCCGAATCAAGAGTTTGGTTAAGATGAGGTATCAACAATGCTTAAAGTTGACCAGCCTAATAGGAATTAAGTCTGGGTTCAAGAATCGCGAGTGTCACGATCAGCAAGACCTAATTAGGCTCAGAGGTTAGAGTCTGGATTTGTTAGGACTACCCAATTGGTTTTCTGACTCAACAATTTGGTATGTCTAAAGGATAAGTTTGGCACAGACGACCGACTGTGTTTTTTAATTAGAAGCTACTCGACCTGAATATGCGTTCTTGTGCGAGTTAACGGCATATTCCTTCCACCGATCTCACTTTACCCTGGTCCATATCTCGTTGACACAGTTTTGATATGAGGTGGTCAATAAATCCCGAGCTAACCCATGCCACTAGGTTTAGTCATAATGTTATTACTAAGCCAAGTCTAGTTTAATGAGACCTGAATCAATTCTCCTAAGAAAAGATTAAGTCCGAGGTCTTCATCCATTGTAGGACATGCGGCTCCTTCCCGGGGTTGATTTGTTCTCGGCTGTCTGATACTAGTGGCTTCAGTTGCACGCCGGGAAGACGCAACCATGTCTATTAGGACTTGGGATGCTATGGGATGGAGGATGACCTGGGCTCAATATTCCGGATACGGTGGAGAACCCAATTAGGAACTGAGCCGACGATATCTATGCAAATGTGGGTTCTGACTTAACTAAGGAGTGGATCATATTTACCGGATACGGCTTGAGATTCACATGAATCAGAGATCCAAGTATCTGGCGTGCACCACATGATTGGAGAATCATCTGTAACCAGCAGTTGCTTTCACTATCATTGGCTAACCCACACCAATAACTGTTAGCGCTGAGGATGAATATAGTCAGTTGGTGAGACGCACCATATCCCCACTCTAGAAATCATCCAAATCGCGGAGATTTTCGCATCTCTAGAAGGGGAGTGTAGGGAATCTCGAGAAGATAAGTGGTTGAGTCTTACTTTGTTAAAAATACAAATCACCTAACAAGATTGCTCAGTACAATAATTACAGTATCTAACTAGAATCTTTGACTCTCTACAGGAAAATGTCTGCGTCCAACCCATTGGCACGTATCCTAGACACACATAGACTGACTGGACCCAATTATAAAGATTGGCTCAGGAACTACAAAATTGTTTTGGGTTCAGAGAAGTTAACACATGTTTTGGACCAGGACCCTCCCACCTTACCAGCTCGTCCATCCACTGAACAGAGAGCGTCTCTGGAAAAATGGATTGACGAAGATAATAAGGCCAGATACTACATGTTGGGCTCGATGTCTGATGAGCTCCAGCGCCAACATGAAGATATCGGGACTGCTCGCCAAATGTTGGCTCACCTGCAGGAGATGTTTGGTGAACAGAGTCGCGCAGCCAAATATCAAGTCACGAAATGACTTTTTAAGGCTAAGATGCGTGATGGGCAGTCAGTCCAAGATCACTGTCTGACAATGATCAAGGACATGGAAGAGCTTGAGAAGCTCGGTGTGAAGTTGGACTTGGATCTGCAGAACGATATTATTCTGCAATCCTTGACTGATGCATATGGGCAATTCATCATGAATTACCACATGCATAAACTTCAAAATTCCTTGGCCGAGTTGATGAATATGCTGGTTACCGCTGAGCTTTCTATGAAAGGTTCTAAAGGCTCAGTTCTTGCTATGGAACGGACTTCTTCCAAAAGAAAGTCTTATGGAAAGAAAAAGAAGTCTGTGAAAAAGCAAAAGGTGGAAGGATCAAAGAAGAAGAAGGCAGAACCGAAGAAGAAGGTCGATGGCAAAGGAAAGTGTTTCCATTGCAACAGCGACGGCCATTGGAAGCGGAACTGCCCTACTTACCTGGCCACCCTGAAGAACAAGAAGGAAGGTCCTTCTGGAGGTATGCTCGTTATTGAGTCTAACCTTACGGTTTCTTCTGCATCCAGTTGGGTGCTTGACTCTGGTTCTAGTGCTCATCTGTGCACTTCTATGCAGGGTCTTGAGGATAGCAGGAGGCTGAGGGATGGAGACATGATCCTACGCGTCGGTAATGGAGCAAGAGTTGCTGCAGTAGCCGTGGGAACATACCCTCTTCGATTACCATCTGGTTTAGACTTAGTTTTAAAAGACTGTTATTATGTGCCTGCAGCTAGCAGGAATTTGATTTCTGTTTCATGCTTAGCACAAGAAGGTTATGTGATCACCTTCTTTAAGGACCATTGTAACATTCTTTATGAAAGAAATAAAATTGCAAATGGTTTCCTTATTAATGGTCTTTATCAGCTACATATTGATGTACCTGTTTTAACTATCGAGCAAAACGTGAATGCCAAACGACCTAGGGATAGTCCAAACGACAGATATCTATGGCACCTGAGATTAGGTCATATAGCAGAAGATAGGATTAACAAATTGGAGAAAAATGGGCTATTGAGTCCATTGACTTTTGAGTCATATCCAACTTGTGAATCTTGTCTTCAAGGCAAAATGACTAAACTCCCTTTTGTTGGACATGGGGAGAGGGCCACAGATCTCCTTGCCCTAGTACATACTGATGTGTGCGGCCCATTTGATGTGCCGGCTAGAGGCAATTTTGTCTACTTCATTACCTTTACCGATGATCTGTCTAGGTATGGGTATGTGTATCTTATGAGACACAAGTCTGAAGCTTTTGAAAAGTTCAAAGAATTCAGACATGAAGTAGAAAAACAAACTGGAAAACCCATTAAGGTTCTTCGATCAGATCGAGGAGGTGAATACCTTAGCCGGGAATTCCTAGACTATCTTAAGGAAAATGGCATAGTCTCTCAATGGACTCCACCAGGAACACCTCAACTCAACGGGGTTTCAGAACGGAGAAATCGGACTCTATTGGATATGGTTCGATCCATGATGAGCTTCACAGACCTCCCTGATTTTCTTTGGGGACATTCATTGTTAACTTCAATCTATTCTACTGAATAGGGTTCCCTCTAAAACCGTTCCTACCACACCGTATGAGATATGGCACGGTAAGAAACCAAGTCTGAGTCATCTCAGAATTTGGGGTTGTCCGGCTCATGTCAAAAGACAACAAGCGGACAAGTTAGAGTTTAGGTCCTTTAGAGCTCGATTCATAGGATATCCTAAAGAGTCATTAGGATACTATTTCTACATTCCAGAAGACCACAATGTGATTGTGAGTCGACATGCCATCTTTCTTGAAAAATAGTTTATTCAAGATAGCGGCATTGGAAAGCAGATTAAGCTTGATGAGAAAGTCTCACAAGCAGAACGAGCTAAGGACCAAGTGGAACCAAATCAGGTTGAGCCAATAAGAACACTACCTCCTCCACCTCGTAGATCGGAAAGAGTTTCCCGTCCCCCTGAAAGATACTTAGGTATTATTTCAGAGGATGTAGAGGAAATGTTCCTCATAGGTAATGGTGCTCATGGTGATGATCCCAAAACCTACAACGAGGCGATATCAGATATCGACTCCGAGAAATGGCTTGAGGCAATGAAGTCAGAAATTGACTCGATGCACTCAAACCAAGTCTGGACCTTGGTAGATCCACCAGAAGGTATAGTACCTATTGGGTGTAAATGGATCTTCAAGAGAAAGATTGGTGCAGATGGGAATGTGGAGACATTCAAGGCTAGACTGGTGGCAAAAGGTTATAGTCAACGTGAAGGCATTGACTATCAGGATACCTTTTCCCCAGTAGCTATGCTAAAATCCATCCGCACATTGCTTGCTGTTGCAGCCTATTTCGATTATGAAATATGGCAAATGGACGTGAAAACGGCATTCCTAAATGGATATCTTGAGGAAGATATCTATATGGAACAGCCGCTAGGTTTCACATCCAGTGATACTGATCACAAGGTTTGCAAGCTGCAAAGGTCCATATATGGACTTAAGCAAGCATCTCGGAGCTGGAACACTCGTTTCAATGATGTGATCAAAAAGTTTGGTTTCATCAAAAATGAAGAGGAACCATGTGTTTTCAAAAGGGTCAGTGGGAGCGCTGTTGTCTTCCTCGTATTGTACGTGGATGACATCCTCCTTATTGGGAATGATATTCCCATGTTGACATCAGTCAAGATGTGGTTGTCCAAGGAATTCTCCATGAAAGACCTAGGTGAAGCATCCTTTATTCTAGGAATTAAGGTCTATAGGGATAGACCGAATAGGATGCTAGGACTTTCACAGAAGATGTACATAGAGGAAGTACTAAAGAGGTTTAGTATGGAAAACTCTAAGAGGGGATTAATACCCTTCAGACATGGTATTCATCTTTCCAAGAAGATGTGCCCCAGCACACCTGAGGAAATAGAACGCATGAGCAAGATCCCTTATGCTTCTGCAATAGGGAGCCTCATGTATGCCATGCTATGTACACGACCTGATATAGCCCATGCTGTGAGTGTCACAAGCAGATATCAGTCAAATCCAGGTGAAGAACACTGGACTTCTGTGAAATGTATCCTTAAGTACTTGAGAAGAACTAAGGATATGATGTTGGTCTTTGGTAATGGAGAACTCCAAGTCCAGGGATACACAGACTCGGACTTCATGTCCGATATAGATGATCGAAAGTCGACATCTGGCAGACTGTTTGTGCTGGAAGAGTTCCAAGCAAACGGTGATACCATCTCATCCGCGATTACCTTGAGAAAGGTTACGTTCGAGGTCAAGAGAGTCAACTCCACAGATAATGTGGCAGACCCACTTACAAAGCCGTTGGGCCAGCAGAAGATCGAAGCCCACCTTGAGAAGATGGGACTTAGACTTGTAGCCAATTGGCTTTAGGACAAGTGGGAGATTGTTAGATATATGTGCCCTAGAAGCCAGAATTGGCTGACACTTGTAATACACTTCTAGGGGCAAAATTATAATTTTGACTATAATCAATAAAATGGGTTATTTTCTATCACATATGTGTATTTAGTGTCTGTGATACATCCTTTGAGTTAATGGTAATGATAATTCATATTTTCAAGAGTTGAAAATTTAAGACATGAATAATCATTATTAACTCATAAAATGCTCCCGACCATAGGATCATCACGAGGATGGTGATTGATCCGGAAGGTTGGTGTACAATCGCTTCTCTTTAGTAGATGAGTCTTGAGTCTACGGTGTGGAGACACCGGAGCGAGAGTACAGGTACTCGTTAGAGAACGAGGGCACTGAGCGTGACCACCTCGAGTAGTCATTAGGGAGTCTACCTTCTCGTCAATGACTGACTCGATGCTGCAGTAGTGTGTCTGGTTCTTTGACCTGAGATGCATCGGCAGTTCACCTTGAGGGTGTTATAGTTTGACTACACCATTACTCGGTCTCCTAGCCATATGGAACCCTGAGGTGTATGTTGGCTATAGCATGTTCATTGTAGGAACTGGATTGCATCAAGATGGAATCTATCTACCTCGGTGGTAGAGGAGCAGCCCTATGATGATCATGAGAATCAAGTCCAGAAATCCATGGCCATGGCAGAGTGAAATAATAGAAAGAGTTTCTATTTAGATTTTCACATTGGACTCGAATCGAATGATTACATCATATGACAGAGACTAGGGTTTGACGAGTTCACCTTAACCCTAATCTGATCGGGGCTCAAGATAGAAGAACTTAATCACACAGGTAGCTGCACCAAGAGGTTCGCATTCAGCTCTGATGGGTTGCCACCATATACTGCTAGGTGTCACTGGTGGATTTTGGGAGCAATTAGAATGATTTAGATGATCGATCATTCTAGCTGTTCGAATCAGAAGAGTTCTGATCCATCGAAAGGAGTTTCGATGATGTCGATGATAGAGATCATGACATATCCCATTACCATACAGAACTGAACCTAACTGGGTCACACAAACAAGGGTTTGAATCTGGTGATCATCAATTGAACTGATCTAGTTCAATTGATCTGAATGAGATTCAATTAGGTTCAAGGAAATCGTGCTAGCACTCGATTGAACCTAACGTTCTTCTTTTACTATCATAAATAAGTTGTCCTGACTGAGCCAAAGGAGTTTGTGCTCAATCAGAGGCCTTCATATGGTCTGACTGGAGGTTGTCCAAGTCAGAAAAGGTTGTCTTATTTTGTAAGACATTACCTGCCATTTTTGGTCACCTGCCATTTCTTGTTCTTTGACTTTGGTCAAAAGTCTACCTTTGACTGGTCAAACGTTGACCATTGACACTTTGACTTTTGACCACATGTCATGCACCTATTGGAGAGCTGGTGGGGGCCTGTCCCCCTGCCAGAACCTGGCAAGGAGAAGGGCGCACGCCACCCTAGGCGTGTGCCCAAGTTGGAGGCGCCTAGGAGTCCTTGTTGGACAAGGACTCCATCTCCTTTTTGGATTCCAATTAGAGTTCTCCTAAGAACCAACTTTGACTGGTCTTAGGCCCTCTAAGGAGGAATCCAGGGGACTCTATTCCCACCAATCAGATTTAGATCTGATTTCACAAAGGGTTGTGATTGGTTGGGAAGAAGAGGAGTTGGATCACAGCTTAGTCTATAAATAAGACCCTGCGCCCAACTCAATTAAGTGAATTGAATTGAGATTTCCCATGCCCCAAGGCTGCCTCTCCCCTCCTTCTCCATGCCATAGTCTCTTCTCCCCTTGCTCTCCACGTCCAAAAGGAGTTTTGGACCTTGGTTGGTGCGATTCAGATCAAAGAAAGGCGATCAAAAGCAAGAAGGCTGCGCTGCTGCAAAGGACGACTGCTGATCTTCAAAAGAGTTTTGAAGATCCTCCAGATCAGATCCAGATCTGATTTTTGGAGGTGTGATAGAGAAGAAGAGGATCTCCAGATCCAACCCGAGTGGATACCGGTAGAGGCCAGGCGCTTGCGTGGCTAGATCCAGAACCTTCCGCTGCAATCAGGATCATCAACAGGGTAATAGGATTACCCAAATCAGGTAAATTAAATTTGATTTAATTTATCTTATTTTATTTTATTTATTAAAATAATAAGAATCAGATCTGAAACATATCAAGATCTGATTGAGATCAAGAGAAAAATTTTTGAAATATATCTCTTGATCTGATCAGATCTGAACGAACCTGGACCGGGAAATCAGGATTTCCCTTCAGTGTATCATAGCCAAATTTTAAATTCTTGTGTTCCTTTTTAATTAGATCAAATCCTTCTTTGTGTGATCTATGGGTCCACTTCAAAATTGTATCGAAATTAAATACTCAGTAGTAGAATGGTTCGATTGGGACTTCAAGTCTAGTCAATATTAATCTAAAATTGACCCAAATTAGAAATAGTACTTTTATTGTAAGAAGCAGGATCATAGAAAGAAGAATTGTCTTGCTTTTCTTGACCATAAAAGGCTGAACAAGAGAAAGAAGTAAAAGTTGCTTATTAAGGATGTTATATGATAACATCTTAAAATTTTTCTGTATGACATTCTACTCCCTGGGTATGAGATATCGATAGTTCTATGCAATTTGTTGCAAGAACTACGGGCAAGTGTAATGTTTGAAAATGATGAGAAATACCTAAATATTTTGGATGGAAGTCTTATTTCAATCATAGCTTTAGGAATTGTCAAGCTTATTTTTAAAGATGTCATTTTGAGTGATTGTCACTATTGTCCATCTTTTTGATAAATATGTTCTCTATTGGCCTTTTGGCTAGGGATGGTTATCATTTATCAATAAAGAGGATTATTGTGATTTTATTATGAATAATATTATAATAATACATGGATAATAAAGAGATAATATTTAACATTTACACAGTCCGTTAAGTATAATGTACACACCCAAGTTAGATTATGTCATGGATATCTATCTTTGGCATTATAGGCTTAGTCATCTTGACAAGAACAGGATAAACGGGCTAGCTTGAGAGAAAAATCTCAACATCAATGATTGTGAATCATTGATAGCTTGTGAATCTTGTCTTCTTGGAAAGATGATAAAGTTACCTTTTACTAAAAAAGATGGAGTCGATAAAGTTCTAAGTCTCATACATAGTGATGTATGTGGACCTATGAACTTAAGTGCCAAAGAAAGATATTAAAATTTCATTACAGATGACCTATCTGGGCGTAGATGCATCTGGGCTGAATCATTTGAAATGTTCAAATGATTCAATAATGAAATAGAAAAACAAACTGGATATGGTATTAAAACTCTTCAATCAGATTGAGGAGGCGAATACTTATCTAGTGAAGTTTGTGACATATCTAAGAGAGAATTGGATTCTCTCTCAGTGGATTTTTTTTGAAATATAGTGTATCTCAAAGAAGAAATTAAATTTTGTTAGATATGGTTCAATCCATGATAGGATTCACTAGTCTGCCTGTTTTAGGGTTGTGCGCTTGTGACTACTTCTTTTACTCTAAAAATTTATACCGAGTGAATTTGTTGCATAGACTCCATATTGGATATGGATTGGGCATAGATCTAGACTCTCTTACATTCGGGTTTGGAGTTGATCTGCCTATGTCAAATATTTACACACATATAAACTTGGATCCTGGTCCAATAGTTTAAGAGTGATTAATTCTACCATACTGAAGAGCATGAGATGTTCATCATCAGTAAGGGCATTCCTTTTGAAAGGAAGTTCCTTAGAGAAAGAACTGATGTCTGTAAAGTTGAACTTGAAAAAGTTTGATTGGTAGAAAAGAACTGATGTAATCTAGTAAACCTGCAGAACCAAATTTGATCAGATCAAATCTAGAGCCCATTAAAGTGTCACCTTGAAGGAGATCCGGTAGAATGCTACGTTAGCAGAATAGATACTTCAGTATCTAGGTCCGGGATGATGATCCTATTGAGCTCGATGAGAACAACAAGGATGTAATCACCTATAGGGATACAATACAGTGATCTGACTCTGAGAAGTGGCTTGGAGCCACATGATCCAAATTGAAGTCTATCAAAATCAATAGTGTATGGACACTAGTTGATTCACCTGAAGGGATAAAACCTCATTAGGTGTGAATGAATTTTTAAAAGGATCAGAGTAGCACAGACGAAAAGGTAAAGATCTGTAAAGCTCGTTTGGCTATTATCTCAGTTTTGGAACAAACGTTTTGAACGTATGTCTTTGTTATGAACAAAGATAAACCCTATATTTATAATTAGGCAAAATATTTTGTAGTGTTATTTCTTATGATGTTTGAGGATGAAATTCTCTTAATCAGGAATGACATTCCAGCATTGTAAGGAATAAAGATTTAGCTGTCATCTTATTTCTCCATGTACGAGATTAGACATAGTATACTCACTAGAAATAGTGAGCAGATAACAGTCTGATCCAAGTGAGAGCCACTGAAAGATTATATAGACAATCCTTAAGTATTTGAGAAATACTAAGGTTCAGTGACTTAAATATGGAAGTATTGACTTAAAACATGTGGATATTTTAATTTTAGTCAAAATAAGATGACAACAAGAGAATATCGGGTCATACCCTAATTATAGGAGCAATCTGCTGAAAAGGTTCCAAGCAGTATACTTTATCCTATTCAGTTAGTGATGTAGAGTACATCATGGCATATGATGCTGCCATGTAAGCTGTGCAGTTGCTGAGGTTCATTAGTTGGTTGGGAGTGGCACCCTCCACCAATGGTCCAGTCCTATCATAGCATTGGAGCCATAGCTTAGGCTAAAGAGCCAAAGGATAAGCATATTTTACATCGCTTTCACCCTAGATTTTAGATCTGAGTGACTTCGATCTTTGGAAGATCGATGTAAAAGAAGAACTTGATCGATCCATTTACTAAGGCCTCGAAACTAAGGAGTTCTACAAACTAAAATGAAAAATAGGATATTTGATATCATTCTGATTGGCTTTAGTTCAAGTAGAAGTTGTTGGAAAATGTGTTCTAAAGCCAATCATCTAAGTGATAGATGATTGAAATTAGTATATGAATTATCTAATAATAATTATTATTTGGCTGGTTTATTATAAAAATTCTATCTTTCTTAAATAAACTCCTAAATTATGATGAAGTTCTTAGAACCATAATCAATCGATAAAGGAAGATTTATCGGATGATTTTTAAATTATTCACGATCAAATGATAAGTAATTAACAAGGATGATAACGTATCGAGTGTAGGTCGCTGTATGCTATATGCGTTGGTTGTCCTCGTAACCAAGTAGTATGGAGACACTGGTATGGCATCTAGGTGAGATATAGGAGTACAACTGCACTGAACATAATCAATGTAGCACTCTACTGTCAAGAATAGCTAGCTAAGGCCAATGGGTATGTGTCCCTTCGACTTGAGATCACCATGGTGACTTGTAAGCAACTCACTATACTTTGGTGCTAGACTGCCTGTATTTCTAATATAGGTTCGAAAGATTTTTAGGTACAATCAAGTACTTATGAAGTTGGTGTATGAGTCAAGATAGAATTGACCACTCCTGATTAGCTTCAGGAAGAGAATGTCTCATTGTATTTTAATTTAGCAAAACCTAGGCTTCAATAATCCTCGTGAGGTGTCACAAGATTTATGAAATTTTGAGACATAATAGAGATGACTTGTATGAGTGTTTGATAGTACACTCGAAGTCATTTGGAGCATTATTGGTCATAGGGATGATTTATACGGTAACCATGGGCCAAGGTTCTAAGAATGTTGCTTTGCATACATTCAACCTATTCGGACGTCGGAAACCATTGCTAGACGGTAACTTCGATTGGTATAGAAATTGGTTCCTATGCTACCGAATTAGGTTCAAACCTATGGGATCACATACATTAGAGCTTGTAACTTGATCAGATGGTTAATCGATGATTGAGAATCGTTCTAAGGTCAATCCATCAATACGATTGGTGTTTGACCTAATGCAAGTATTGCAGGAGGATCGATCAACAATTGGATTGCTAATCAGCTCAATTTGATTGAGCAATCAGGCTGAGATCAAGTCTAATTAAATTAGATTCAATTAAAATTTATTTAGATTTAATTAAATTAAATTTAATTAGTTTATTGGATAAGCCAATCGTAAGGATGAACAAGTTCTTATTAGACTAGGACTTGAGTGCACCTAATTTCTAATTGAGTTAGAATTTAAATCAGAATTAAATATAATTTAATTAAATTTAATTAGGCTCCTAATTAGATTAGGATTATTCTTAATTAAATTATATTTAATCTAATTTAAATAGAATTTAAATTAGATTCAAACTTATTTTGACCTAGTCAAACAAGAGGAGTCCCAATTGGACTGGGACTCTCTCTCTTTCCTCGCACCTAAGAAAGCCCACACCCACACTTCATTTCTAGAAGTTAATGTAACTTAATTACACACCTAAGAATGATTTTCCATGCCCCATAATCTGGAGGTTTTGGAATAAATTTTGAATTGATCAAAATTGGAAAGTAGTTATGCATGGGATTCTATTTGATAGAGTCCTTAAAACCTAAAACTCTATTTCTCTCTATGGAAATAAACTCCATGCCTCCTATATTGTTGTGCACCCTTTTCTCATTCTTTTAGGAATGTTTTTTCTGGTTCTCCACATTGAGAAAGGGATGGGGTGGCATCCAAAAGTTGGATGCCACCAAGAGTCCTTCAAGACTAGTCTTTGACCTAGTTTTTGGTTGTTAACCTATGCCACTTTTCAAGGCCCTTTGAGGACGTGATAAATCCCAAAAAAATCATGAAAAATTAGAGAAAAAGGAGGAGAAGGCATGGGTGGATTGTGGTGATAAGATTCTTGGAGAAGAGCCTTTAACTAAGACATCAAAGGTTGATGTCTTGAAGAGACAAGGTAAGAGAAGATTGTCTTCTCTTTATTTTTCTTTTATGTAGTTTTCTTCTTGTTTATTCTTTATGATTTTTATGTGATAAAAATTTGAGAGAGGAATAGGGCATGGGGATAAGTGCTCTAAGTTGTTGGGGCATTATGTTCTTTTTGGACTTGATTTGATCATGTCCTGATGAGAGAAGGAGAAGAGAAGAAAGGTCTTCTCTTAGGATTTCTTTGAGAACACTTCTTCTCCTTATTTTTGTGAGAATTTTTTAGAGTAAAAATCAAAGATATTAGATCTAGAAATATAGAAAAAATCTAGAGGACAAGGTCTCCTCTTGTCCTAGCATAGAGATATTTTCAGGATATCAATCGTTGATGTCCTAAAGGAGAAGATTTATCTTCTCTTAGGATTTATTTTTTTTATTTTATTTTCTGATTTATGAAAGATCTAAGGGTTGGATTCCTCCCTTATTCCTCCTCATATTCTTCATCTTTTGGATTGTTCAAGAGATCCAGAGAATATGTATTGGATTAACCATCAGGAGAGATCCATGAGAAGCTAGTACTTCGAGCGGATCTTCGTTCGACAAACCTCTAATCTATGTTCTAGGTTCGTGTGGATCACCTATAGAGGTCGGACACATGTGTGGCTCTAAAAGCAATAATAAAAATCAATCGTGGAGTTCTTGACCCACACAAAGGTAAGAGATCTGATCTCTTAGTAACCTAGATATGATCTAGGGTTAGATCTAAAATTATTCTAGATCTAGGTATCAATTTGATCAATATCAATTATGATTAATTTATTTTTAGATTTATATTTGCATCATGATATGTTATAGATCCTTGATGTAGGGTTTTGTAATCTGATTACATGCATGTTGTAGATTAAACTATCTAATTTATATCTTCTGCTGCTTTAATTTCGAAAAAGTTTTGAAATCTATTAATGAAATCCTGCATGTTTTCCATCATAAACATGAAATAGAAATCAAATTCCTGCTTGCTATAGGTACATAAAAATAGTCCCTAAGTACTAAATCTAATCCTAATGGTAGTCAAAGAGGGTAGGTTCCCACGATCGCAGGAGCAACTCTTGCTCCATTCTCGATGCATAGGATCATCTCACCATCCCTTAGCCTTCTGCTATTCTCAAGATCCTGCATAGAAGTGCATAGGTTAGCACTAGAACTAGAGTCAAGCACCCAACTAGATGCTGAAGAAATCGTAATGTTAGATTCTATAACGAGCATACCTCCAGAAGGACCTTCCTTCTTGTTCTTCAGGGTGGCCTAGGTAAGTAGGGCAGTTCTGCTTCCAAGTGGCCGTTATCGCTGTTGCAATGGAAAATACTTTTCATTCTTAGCGGCATTCTTCTTTGGCTCTGCCTTCTTCTTCTTTCCCATCCTTCCACCTTTCTGCTTTTTCACAGACTTCTTTTTCTTTTCATAAGACTTTCTTTTGGAAGAAGTCCGTTCCATAGCAAGAACTGAGCCTTTAGAACCTTTCATAGAAAGCTCAGCGGTAACCAGCATATTCATTAATTCGGCCAAGGAATTTTGAAGTTTATGCATGTGGTAATTCATGATGAATTGCCCATATGCATCAGTCAAGGATTGCAGAATAATATCATTCTGCAGATCCAAGTCTAACTTCACACCGAGCTTCTCAAGCTCTTCCATGTCCTTGATCATCATGTCAGACAGTGATCTTGGACTGACTGCCCATCACGCATCTTAGCCTTAAAAAGTCATTTCGTGACTTGATATTTGGCTGCGCGACTCTGTTCACCAAACATCTCCTTGCAGGTGAGCCAACATTTGGCGAGCAGTCCCGATATCTTCATGTTGGCGCTGGAGCTCATCAGACATCGAGCCCAACATGTAATATCTGGCCTTATTATCTTCGTCTATCCATTTTTTCAGAGACGCTCTCTGTTCAGTAGACGATGGACTGGTAAGGTGGGAGGGTCCTGGTCCAAAACATGGGTTAACTTCTCAAAACCCAAAAATAATTTTGTAGTTCCTGAGCCAATCTTTATAATTGGGTCCAGTCAGTCTATGTGTGTCCAGGATACGTGCCAATGGGTTGGACGCAGACATTTTTCTATAGAGAGTCAAAGATTCTAGTTAGATACTGTAATTATGACTTGACCAATTTATTTAGGAGATTTTATTTTTAAACAAATTAGCTCCCACTATTTTCTCGGATCCCTACACTCCCTCTGTAGAGATGCAAAAATCTCCATGATTAATGATTTCTAGTGGGTGGTGCGGTCTCACCAACTGACTCATCACCTCACCTAACAGTTATTGGTGATGGGTTAGCCAATGAGTGAACAACTCTTGTTCAATGATTCTCTAATCATGGTGCACCCAAACTTGGTCTCTAATTCATGAATCTCACCGTATCCCAGAATATTGATCCACTCCTTAGTTAAGTCAGACCCACCATTTGCATAGACTGGGTTCCTAATTGAGTCTCTCACCGTATCCAAAATATTGAGCCCAACTCATCCTCCAGCCCATAGCATCCAATGCCTAATAGACATGGTTGCATCTTCCCGGTGCAACTGAGCCACTGTATCCAGTCGAGAACAATCAACCCCGGGAAGGGCCCGCACATCTACAATGGTGGAAGACCTCAGACTTAATCTTTTCTTAGGGAGAATTGATTCAGGTCTCATTAAACTAGACTTGTCTTAGTCATAACAATTATGACTAACCTAGTGGCATGGGTTAGCTCGGATTATTGACCACCTCAGATCAGAACTGTGTCAACAGATATGGCCAGGTAAGTGAGACCGGTGGAAGGAATATGCCATTAACTCGTACAAGAATGCATTCAGGTCGAGTAGCTTCCAATTAAAAACCAGTCGGTCGTATGTGCCAAACTTACCTTAGACACCAAATTGTTGAGTCAGAACCAATTGGGTTAGCCTACAATCCAGACTCTAACCTCTGAGCCTAATTAGGTCTTGCTTGATCGTGACTCGATCTTGACCCAGACTTAATCCTATTAGGCTGGTCAATTTAAGCATTGTTGATCCCATCTAACCAACTCTTGATTCGGTTTGATCAACCGCTTAGACCTAATTGAGCTACCCAAGCCCGAACCCAGTATTATGAATATGTCTTAGATCTAAAATTCTCAATTTTAGACCTAATTAATATTTCCATAATCTTAATTCTTAATTAAGTAGGGTTCATAAACAAAATATGCACAATAAATCCTAGGGTTTCAGGATCTAGGGTTTTGCAGAAAGTAAGTTTTGGATGGGTTTCTGATTAAGGACGAACACGCAGCACCCCTACACATCATAAGAACACCCCATCGAATGGGAAGAGAGGGCCTTTAAACCCTTCTTCGTTCTTATGACCGGACGGCCAAGAGGAACGCCTTAATCAGGAACATGCAATACTACAAAATAAGTTTTAGATCTATATCATATATCTCATATACAAATTAGATCTAATCATGGCATATTTTGCATACATCTCATGTATCATAATCATGCATATTTTCAGATCTAAATTATCTCATAATAATCTAAAAAATTAGATTTAAATTGATCTAATCAAAATAAATTCTAATCTAGATAATTATGTAGAACTATTCTACAACTAGTCTAGACATGCATCAATCATATCTCATATGATATTAAAATTAAATAATTTTTATTTGCTATTTTTTAGATGTTATTATAACACTTATAATATCAAAAAATAGTAAATAAAATAGATCTAAAATATGATTTAATCAAATTAAATCATGAAATACATGCAAGACTATTCTATAGAACTATTCTATTCTAGAACTAGTCATGCATATCTTCTAATCTTAGATCCAAATCATTTAATTTTAATTTTTTCTGATTTTAGATCTGATCACATCTCATGTGACATCTAAAATCACTTTATTTTTCTAATTAAAATAAATTTAAAATTAGATCTAAAATAATTTAGAACCATGGCTCTGATACCAGTTGAAGGAAAATCCTGATTTTCGGTCCAGGTTCGTTCAGATCTGATCAGATCAAGAGATATATTTCTAAAAAAAAATTCTTTGATTCAATCAGATTTAAGATATTTAGATCTGATTCTTATTATTTGGATAATTAAATAATAAAAATTAATTTAAATTAAATCAAATTTAATTTACCTGATTGGGTAATCCTATTATCCTGTTGATGATCCTGATGCAGCGGAAGGTTCTGGATCTAGCCACGCAAGTGCCTGGCCTCTACCGGTATCCACTCAGGTTGGATCTGGAGATCCTCTTCTTCTCTATCACATCTCCAAAAATTAGATCTGGATCTGATCTGGAGGATCTTCAAAACTCCTTTTGAAGATCAGCAGTCGTCCTTTGCAGCAGTGCAGCCTTCTTACTTCTGATCTAGGCCTTTGCTCCTTGGATCGCACCAACCAAGGTCCAAAACTCCTTGGGTGTGGACAAGGGAAGAGAGAGGATCAGAGGGAGACATGGAAGAGAGGGGAGAGGCAGCCTTGGGGCATGGGAAAAAATGAGAAGAATCTGGAATCTTGAGTTGGGCGCAGGGTCTTATTTATAGACCCTGTGATCCAACTCCTCTTCTTCCCAACCAATCACAACCCTTTGTGAAATCAGATCTAAATCTGATTGGTGGGATGATAGATCTGGATTCCCTCAGATAAGATTCCTAAAAAATCCTTAAAGTGGCCTAAGACCAGATAAACTCAGTTGAGTTGGCACCTAAGAGTCCAACTCTAATTGGAATCCCTGGAGTCCCATCCTGTCCAACAAGGACTCCTAGGCGCCTCCAACTTGGGGCACACGCCTAGGGTGGCGTGCGCCCTCTCTCCTTGCCAGGTTCTGGCAGGGGGACAGGCCCCCACCAGCTCTCCAATAGGTGCATGACATGTGGTCAAAAGTCAAAGTGTCAATGGTCAACAGGTTTGACCAGTCAAAGGTAGACTTTTGACCAAAGTCAAAGAACAAGAAATGGCAGGTGACCAAAGGAATGGCAGGTAATGTCTTAAAACAAAATAAGACAACCTTTTTCTGACTTGGACAACCTCCAGTCAGACCATATGAAGGCCTCTGATTGAGCACAAACTCCTTTGGCTCAGTCAGGACAACTTATTTATGATAGTAGCAAAAGAAGAACGTTAGGTTCAATCGAGTGCTAGCACGATTTTCTTGAACCTAATTGAATCTCATTCAGATCAATTGAACTAGATCAGTTCAATTGATGATCACCAGATTCAAACCCTTGTTTGTGTGACCCAGTTAGGTTCAGTTCTGTATGGTAATGGGATATGTCATGATCTCTATCATCGACATCATCGAAACTCCTTTCGATGGATCAGAACTCTTCTGATTCGAACAGCTAGAATGATCGATCATCTAAATCATTCTAATTGCTCCCAAAATCCACCAGTGACACCTAGCAGTATATGGTGGCAACCCATCAGAGCTGAATGCGAACCTCTTGGTGCAGCTACCTGTGTGATTAAGTTCTTCTATCTTGAGCCCCGATCAGATTAGGGTTAAGGTGAACTCGTCAAACCCTAGTCTCTGTCATATGATGTAATCATTCGATTCGAGTCCAATGTGAAAATCTAAATAGAAACTCTTTCTATTATTTCACTCTACCATGGCCATGGGCTTCTGGACTTGATTCTCATGATTATCATAGGGCTGCTCCTCTACCACCGAGGTAGATAGATTCCATCTTGATGCAATCCAGTTCCTACAATGAACATGCTATAGCCAACATACACCTCAGGATTTCCATATGGCTAGGAGATCGAGTAATGGTGTAGTCAAACTATAACACCCTCAAGGTGAACTGTCGATGCACCTCAGGATCAAAGAACCAGACACACTACTGCAGCATCGAGTCAGTCATTGACGAGAAGGTAGACTCCCTAATGACTACTCGAGGTGGTCACGCTCAGTGCCCTCATTCTCTAACGAGTATCTGTACTCTCACTCCTATGTCTCCACACCGTAGACTCAAGACTCATCTACTAAAGAGAAGCGATTGTACACCAACCTTCGGATCAATCACCATCCTCGTGATGATCCTACAATGGTCGGAAGCATTTTATGAGTTAATTATGAAATTCATGTCTTAAATTTTTAACTATTGAAAATATGAATTATCATTTGTTGTCCAAAGATAGCAACCCAAAAGGGGGGAGGGGGGGAGGGTGAATTAAATTCTTATAAAATTTTAATCAAATTTACTTTCTAAATAAATATGTGCTTTGATTTTAACCAAAGTGATGTGTTGAAATATAAACAATATAAGTAGTGGAATTAAGAAAACAAAATCAAACTACGAAAGTAAAGCAAGAATTATAAGCATGCAAAGTATGCAAAGGAAAAGGAGAAAAGAGGATAATAGAAATACATAAAGATTTATAGTGGTTTGGTGCAACCCGTACCTACGTCCACTCTTTAAGAGTTTTCTAGAATTTTTACTATAATCTACTCTTGATTATAATATATTTGTTTTTCAGGCTCACAAACAAACTTAGTTAGTTTTCATAGGAGCACCAACCAAAATCTAACACCAAAATCTAACACCATTAGTTTTCAAGATGTCTCAAAAATTACTCTAAGACTATTTTGAAAAATTTTTGCTTTTAATCAAGAAGATTTGATTTTTATTTGAATTTTACTTTATATCTTCCTTATTTCGGTCAAGGAGCTCTCTTTCTTCTGATCTTTGGATGCTTAAGAAAAATCTTTTCTTTAAAGATCTTGATTGGATGAATTTTTATAGATCTTTTCTTGAAATGATTCTTCAATTTAAATACCAAAAAAGACCTACATCCACTCATCAAATACATGGTTAAATACTCAAACACTCAAAGTTTGGCAATCATCAAAATTAATCATGGGGTCAACAATCTCTTCCTTTTTGATGTTAACAAAACTTTAAGTATATGCATAATAAAAATAAATAATGTATTTCAATGCATTTTGCTAATATGTATCATAAAGACATGAAGTACTAGATCAAACATATGAAAACACACTTCATGAATGTTCTCAATTAATCTTTAAAATATCAAAACTCTAAGTTTCTTAAGAATCAAACCTTCAAGCATATACTCAACATACTTCTTTCTTTTTTTAACAACATCAAAAAGGCTCATGGAAAGAAACAAGTAAAATCATCAAAATTATCATCAAAGCTTTAAATTGAGAAATATATCAAATTTATGAAGTCAAATCGAAGAAATCATCTTTTCTTTTAAAATAAAATAATTTTTGCTTCAAAAACTTAGCTTGAGTTCAAATAATAAAGGCTCTCCCCCTTTGTAAATGAATATGATTCTTTTTAATCTGATTTTTAGACATGCACTTTTAAGCTTTAAGAAGAATAGAGCTTTTGAAAGGATTTAATCATGAAATTAAGCATAGTACATACTTTAATATTCAATCTTTTTTTTCTTAAATAATTTTAGTCAATTAAGTTTGAAAAGGATATGCATTGAGAATGCATCGAGCAAAGTAAAATAAATAAAATCAAAGCAAAAGATAGTCATATTTTTAAATTCATTGCTTTGAGTAAAGATTACTTTAATACCAATTATTCATAAAAATTTGGCACCGCACATCAAAAATTTATGATTAAATTTGAATTCACAAATGAGTTTCAAAATTATATTTAAAAATTTATTTTTTAGAGAAAGAAAATATTTTTAAATTCAATTTAACTCTAATCATTTGCCAAAAATGATCATGCAAATTAAGTTTAAAGTTTGGCACATGAAATGTTCAGTATTATATTTATCAATGAGCTTCAAAATTATAAGAATATATCAAAATTAATTTATTTAGAGTAAGAATATGTCTCAAACTTTTTTTATTTTAAATTATTTTTAAAAATGATTCGATAATCAAATTAAAAGCATATAGATCAAATAGAATCATTATATTAAGGCTCAAAAGTATAATGAAATCAATGTTCATTTACCTTAATATAAGCTAATTAGAATTTTCAATCAAAGATAGATAATATCACTCTCCTTATTTTTCATAATTAATGCTTGATAAATTTACTTTTTAATTTTTCTCTCTTTTTTCTTTCAAATCAAGCAGATTAAACATGAATTTAACTACTAAATTTAGATTTTCTAAATTTGAAAGATATTTTTAATTTCAAAGCTCTTTTCAGGTAATTGATCATTTTTTCTTTAATAATTTTTTCTCCTTGCTTTAGCAAATAATGCTATTTTAAAATTAAGTAAAATTTAAAAGCACAAGCATCAATTGAGTGAAATAAGCATTAATCAAATAAAACATCCACTCAATTAAGTTCAAAAAAATGTTTGAGATTCTTTGAATTTATCTCGAGAGATATCATATCAAGAGTATATCAATGTAAAATAGATTTAAGATATTATATCTATTTTTTTATCAAAAATAATATAATAAAATGAAAGTCAAGAATGATACCAATGATATCAGGAGTAAATATTTTCTTAGGAAGAAACTTCTTGATTCCAATTAAACTAAAATTTAGACTAAATCATGATATTCTTGGTTTAATACCATTTAAAGATTAATTTGCAAATTCAACTTGATATCAATGAATTTAGTTTTGAATTGATAAATATAAATTAATTCAATTAAATCAATTTGAGTTGATATTAGCAAATCAGTCAAGATACACCATAAAGAGATTTTAAGTTATTCTTCAAAATATCATCTCTTCTTTTTCTTAAGAAAAATTAAGCAATTATAGTTTCAAAAAATGTATAAATTTTTAAATTTATCTCAAACGATATTATGTCAAATGATATAGCAGTGCAAAACTATATTTGAAATAAAGACATTCTTCTCTTTTTGCCAAAAGATAGATCAATTAAATACATGATAAATAGTAAATTATTTGATACCAATTACTTAAAATTGAAGTCCTCTTTAAAAGTTTAGCTTTAAGGATAAATGATAACTTTCTTAAAATATCTTGTTAGATATCAATTTCAAAATATTCAAGAAGATCATTTTTCAAATTTAATTTTTAAAATCAATCAATTGAAATAAAATATGACTATTCATCAATAAATTTTTTTTTAAGATTAAAGAGTCAACCAAATTGATGATCAAGAGAGATATTCAAGAAAATTTAGAGAATTATAAAAAATAATCAATTAGGAAGGTTTTAATAATTAATTTTAATAAGATCAAATCAAGAGAAAATTGGATGAAGGCTTTATGTGTTTAGTTCAACTATGGAGTTTCAAATTTTTAGAAGAATTTTGATAATTTAGTTTTTTACAAGGAATACCAAAAAAAAAGTTTTTCTTATAGGTTTAGCAATTAAAATATTCTCACCCAATTAAGCATTTTTTAAATTAAATTCATCAATTATAAAATTAATATGGGGAGGCTTAAGATATCATATTAAATTTTATGATAAAATTATTTCATCCATAGCATGATATATAGAAGAGAGTATGTTGATTTAAAAATTAAAATATTTAAATTACTGCTAGTATCAAAATAAATCATACTTGTCAAAGCATGAAAAGAGTTATCATATGCATACATATTAGCAAATTATTAAAGTCAATACATTCAATAAATCGAGCTTTCTATTCAAGGAGTATGATCATTTTAAGAAAAGATAAAATCATCAAAATCAATCTAACATGCTCAATAATTATGCTAATTAATAATCAAAATATATTTAGCAAACAATGATGGCATGATGTGCGAAAAGTTTAGATTTTACCAAACAACATCATCCATCCAATTTTATTCCCAAGGCATCCATCCATAGAATTTTTTTTTTTTTCATTCCATTGGATCCTTGATGTACCTGCAAAAATCACTTTCTAGATTTTGATACTCAAGCCATCTTGGATCCATTGAGGTTAGAGCACATGGTTTCTTTTAGAATCCATATTTGCTTTATCAAGGCTTGGCCAATTCTTTTAAAATTGCATTCCAAAATTTTATGGCCAATTTGATTATATTTAAAGCATTTAATGGTATGATCTTTAGTTGAAGCTCTGATAAAAATATTTCTAGTATTTTGCTACTTTCTAGAAATATTAAAACCAATTTCTATTTTATTGAAAATAGTTTCATTAACTTTTACCAAAGATTGAGGATTTTGAAAACTAATGATAAACTTTTCAACGATAGATTTTAAAATTTCAATCTCTCTTCTTAATTTTTTGTTTTCTCCCAAGAGCTCTTTCTTTTCATTAAAAAAAAATTATTTTTTTAAAGAGAATCTTAAAGTATCATTATCCTTTTTAAGTTTCATGTTTTCTTTAACTAAAGAATTTTCAGATTTAATCCATTCTTCTTTTTCTTTAGCCAAAGTATTCTTTTCTTTCAAGATATCTTCTTTTTCCGTTAATAGTTTATTCTTTTCATCAGCTAGAAGAAGATTAGATCTTTTAAGCTCTTTATTTTTTAGTCTTAGTTTTTTGTATTCATCCATTAAATTGCTAAAGACTTCAAATAACTTGTCAAATGTAAACTCGAAGGAGTTTTCATATTTTACCTCATCTTTAATGGCCATGAGACAAAGTTTTTTTGCTTTCTTTTCTTCATCTGAACTTGAAGTGTCACTGTCATCCCAAATTTCTAGCATAGCTCTTTTCTTGGTCCTTTTAGAATACTTTTTGAGCAGGTGGCAATCTGGCTTGTAGTATCCCCTTTTATTATAGTTATAGTAGGTGACACTCTTTCTTTCTTTTTCTTCTTCTTTTTCTTTCTTCTTTATAGTTTTCTTTATGAGGAACTTCTTGAATTTACTTACGAGTAGCTCCATATCCTCATCATCATCTTTACTCTCTTCTTCATCATCTTCTTCTTCTGACTCATCGCTTTCTTCATATTGTGCAATGGATTTGAAGATGATGGTCTTCATCTTTCTTGGCTCTTCTTCTTCTTCCTTTTGAGCCAAGTTCAACTCATGAGTCATGAGTGAACCCATCAATTCTTCT
>QRFJ01001975.1:42788-123036 GCA_006176705.1 Cocos nucifera | reverse complement strand
GCGGAACTGCCCTACTTACCTGGCCACCCTGAAGAACAAGAAGGAAGGTCCTTCTGGAGGTATGCTCGTTATTGAGTCTAACCTTACGGTTTCTTCTGCATCCAGTTGGGTGCTTGACTCTGGTTCTAGTGCTCATCTGTGCACTTCTATGCAGGGTCTTGAGGATAGCAGGAGGCTGAGGGATGGAGACATGATCCTACGCATCGGTAATGGAGCAAGAGTTGCTGCAGTAGCCGTGGGAACATACCCTCTTCGATTACCATCTGGTTTAGACTTAGTTTTGAAAAGACTGTTATTATGTGCCTGCAGCTAGCAGGAATTTGATTTCTGTTTCATGCTTAGCACAAGAAGGCTTATGTGATTACCTTCTTTAAGGACCATTGTAACATTCTTTATGAAAGAAATAAAATTGCAAATGGTTTCCTTATTAATGGTCTTTATCAGCTACATATTGATGTACCTATTCTAACTATCGAGCAAAACGTGAATGCCAAACGACCTAGGGATAGTCCAAACGACAGATATCTATGGCACCTGAGATTAGGTCATATAGCAGAAGATAGGATCAACAAATTGGAGAAAAATGGGCTATTGAGTCCATTGACTTTTGAGTCATATCCAACTTGTGAATCTTGTCTTCAAGGCAAAATGACTAAACTCCCTTTTGTTGGACATGGGGAGAGGGCCACAGATCTCCTTGCCCTAGTACATACTGATGTGTGCGGCCCATTTGATGTGCCGGCTAGAGGCAATTTTGTCTACTTCATTACCTTTACCGATGATCTGTCTAGGTATGGGTATGTGTATCTTATGAGACACAAGTCTGAAGCTTTTGAAAAGTTCAAAGAATTCAGACATGAAGTAGAAAAACAAACTGAAAAACCCATTAAGGTTCTTCGATCAGATCGAGGAGGTGAATACCTTAGCCGGGAATTCCTAGACTATCTCAAGGAAAATGGCATAGTCTCTCAATGGACTCCACCAGGAACACCTCAACTCAACGGGGTTTCAGAATGGAGAAATCGGACTCTATTGGATATGGTTCGATCCATGATGAGCTTCACAGACCTCCCTGATTTTCTTTGGGGACACTTCATTGTTAACTTCAATTTATCTACTGAATAGGGTTCCCTCTAAAACCGTTCCTACCACACCGTATGAGATATGGCACGGTAAGAAACCAAGTCTGAGTCATCTCAGAATTTGGGGTTGTCCGGCTCATGTCAAAAGACAACAAGCGGACAAGTTAGAGTTTAGGTCCTTTAGAGCTCGATTCATAGGATATCCTAAAGAGTCATTAGGATACTATTTCTACATTCCAGAAGACCACAATGTGATTGTGAGTCGACATGCCATCTTTCTTGAAAAATAGTTTATTCAAGATAGCGGCATTGGAAAGCAGATTAAGCTTGATGAGAAAGTCTCACAAGTACAACGAGCTAAGGACCAATTGGAACCAAATCAGGTTGAGCCAATAAGAACACTACCTCCTCCACCTCGTAGATCGGAAAGAGTTTTCCATCCCCCTGAAAGATACTTAGGTATTATTTCAGAGGAAGTAGAGAAAATGTTCCTCATAGGTAATGGTGCTCATGGTGATGATCCCAAAACCTACAACGAGGCGATATCAGATATCGACTCCGAGAAATGGCTAGAGGCAATGCAAGTCAGAAATTGACTCGATGCACTCAAACCAAGTCTGGACCTTGGTAGATCCACCAGAAGGTATAGTACCTATTGGGTGTAAATGGATCTTCAAGAGAAAGATTGGTGCAGATGGGAATGTGGAGACATTCAAGGCTAGACTAGTGGCAAAAGGTTATAGTCAACGCGAAGGCATTGACTATCAGGATACCTTTTCCCCAGTAGCTATGCTAAAATCCATCCGCACATTGCTTGCTGTTGCAGCCTATTTCGATTATGAAATATGGCAAATGGACGTGAAAACGGCATTCTTAAATGGATATCTTGAGGAAGATATCTATATGGAACAGCCGCTAGGTTTCACATCCAGTGATACTGATCACAAGGTTGCAAGCTGCAAAGGTCCATATATGGACTTAAGCAAGCATCTCGGAGCTGGAACACTCGTTTCAATGATGTGATCAAAAAGTTTGGTTTCATCAAAAATGAAGAGGAACCATGTGTTTTCAAAAAGGGTCAGTGGGAGCGCTGTTGTCTTCCTCGTATTGTACGTGGATGACATCCTCCTTATTGGGAATGATATTCCCATGTTGACATCAGTCAAAATGTGGTTGTCCAAGGAATTCTCCATGAAAGACCTAGGTGAAGCATCCTTTATTCTAGGAATTAAGGTCTATAGGGATAGACCGAATAGGATGCTAGGACTTTCACAGAAGATGTACATAGAGGAAGTACTAAAGAGGTTTAGTATGGAAAACTCTAAGAGGGGATTAATACCCTTCAGACATGGTATTCATCTTTCCAAGAAGATGTGCCCTAGCACACCTGAGGAAATAGAACGCATGAGCAAGATCCCTTATGCTTCTGCAATAGGGAGCCTCATGTATGCCATGCTATGTACACGACCTGATATAGCCCATGCTGTGAGTGTCACAAGCAGATATCAGTCAAATCCAGGTGAAGAACACTGGACTTCTGTGAAATGTATCCTTAAGTACTTGAGAAGAACTAAGGATATGATGTTGGTCTTTGGTAATGGAGAACTCCAAGTCCAGGGATACACAGACTCGGATTTCATGTCCGATATAGATGATCGAAAGTCGACATCTGGGAGTCTGTTTGTGTGCAATGGTGGTGCTGTCAGCTGGAAGAGTTCCAAGCAAACGTGATAGCAGATTCCACCATGGAAGCAGAATATATCGCTGCATCAGAGGCTGCGAAGGAAGCATTCTGGTACAAGAAGTTTGCTGCAGAAATTGGAGTAATGCCATCAGATGCCATTCCTCTATACTGCGACAACAATGGCGCCATAGCCCTTGCTAAGGAGCCGAGGTCTCACCAGAAATCCAAGCACATTGAGCGGCGATACCACCTCATCCGCGATTACCTCGAGAAGGGTTACGTCGAGGTCAAGAGAGTCAACTCCGCAGATAATGTGGCAGACCCACTTACAAAGCCGTTGGGCCAGCAGAAGATCGAAGCCCACCTTGAGAAGATGGGACTTAGACTTGTAGCCAATTGGCTTTAGGACAAGTGGGAGATTGTTAGATATATGTGCCCTAGAAGCCAGAATTGGCTGACACTTGTAATACACTTCTAGGGGCAAAATTATAATTTTGACTATAATCAATAAAATGGGTTATTTTCTATCACATATGTGTATTTAGTGTCTGTGATACATCCTTTGAGTTAATGGTAATGATAATTCATATTTTCAAGAGTTGAAAATTTAAGACATGAATAATCATTATTAACTCATAAAATGCTCCCGACCATAGGATCATCACGAGGATGGTGATTGATCCGGAAGGTTGGTGTACAATCGCTTCTCTTTAGTAGATGAGTCTTGAGTCTACGGTGTGGAGACACCGGAGCGAGAGTACAGGTACTCGTTAGAGAACGAGGGCACTGAGCGTGACCACCTCGAGTAGTCATTAGGAAGTCTACCTTCTCGTCAATGACTGACTCGATGCTGCAGTAGTGTGTCTGGTTCTTTGACCTGAGGTGCATCGGCAGTTCACCTTGAGGGTGTTATAGTTTGACTACACCATTACTCGGTCTCCTAGCCATATGGAACCCTGAGGTGTATGTTGGCTATAGCATGTTCATTGTAGGAACTGGATTGCATCAAGATGGAATCTATCTACCTCGGTGGTAGAGGAGCAGCCCTATGATGATCATGAGAATCAAGTCCAGAAGCCCATGGCCATGGCAGAGTGAAATAATAGAAAGAGTTTCTATTTAGATTTTCACATTGGACTCGAATCGAATGATTACATCATATGACAGAGACTAGGGTTTGACGAGTTCACCTTAACCCTAATCTGATCGGGGCTCAAGATAGAAGAACTTAATCACACAGGTAGCTGCACCAAGAGGTTTCACATTCAGCTCTGATGGGTTGCCACCATATACTGCTAGGTGTCACTGGTGGATTTTGGGAGCAATTAGAATGATTTAGATGATCGATCATTCTAGCTGTTCGAATCAGAAGAGTTCTGATCCATCGAAAGGAGTTTCGATGATGTCGATGATAGAGATCATGACATATCCCATTACCATACAGAACTGAACCTAACTGGGTCACACAAACAAGGGTTTGAATCTGGTGATCATCAATTGAACTGATCTAGTTCAATTGATCTGAATGAGATTCAATTAGGTTCAAGAAAATCGTGCTAGCACTCGATTGAACCTAACGTTCTTCTTTTACTATCATAAATAAGTTGTCCTGACTGAGCCAAAGGAGTTTGTGCTCAATCAGAGGCCTTCATATGGTCTGACTGGAGGTTGTCCAAGTCAGAAAAGGTTGTCTTATTTTGTAAGACATTACCTGCCATTTTTGGTCACCTGCCATTTCTTGTTCTTTGACTTTGGTCAAAAGTCTACCTTTGACTGGTCAAATGTTGACCATTGACACTTTGACTTTTGACCACATGTCATGCACCTATTGGAGAGCTGGTGGGGGCCTGTCCCCCTGCCAGAACCTGGCAAGGAGAAGGGCGCACGCCACCCTAGGGTGGCGTGTGCCCAAGTTGGAGGCGCCTAGGAGTCCCTTGTTGGACAAGGACTCCACCTCCTTTTTGGATTCCAATTAGAGTTCTCCTAAGAACCAACTTTGACTGGTCTTAGGCACCCTCTAAGGAGGAATCCAGGGGACTCTATTCCCACCAATCAGATTTAGATCTGATTTCACAAAGGGTTGTGATTGGTTGGGAAGAAGAGGAGTTGGATCACAGCATAGTCTATAAATAAGACCCTGCGCCCAACTCAAGGAGTATTGAAAAATTCCCATGCCCCAAGGCTGCCTCTCCCCTCCTCCTCCATGCCAAACCATCTTCTCCCTCTCCTCTCCACGTCCAAAAGTGTTTTGGACTTGGTTGGTGCGAATCCAGATCAGAGAAAGGCGATCAAAAGCTAAGAAGGCTGCGCTGCTGCAAAGGACGACTGCTGATCTTCAAAAGAGTTTTGAAGATCCTCCAGATCAGATCCAGATCTAATTTTTGGAGACGTGATAGAGAAGAAGAGGATCTCCAGATCCAGCCTGAGTGGATACCGGTAGAGGCCAGGCACTTGCGTGGCTAGATCCAGAACCTTCCACTGCTTACAGGATCATCAATGGGTAATAGGATTACCCACATCAAGGTAAATTAAATATGATTTAATTTATCTATATTTTATTTTTATTATTAAAATAATAAAGATTAGATCTGAAATATTTCATATATGATTTGGATCAAAGAAAAAAAATTTTAAAATATATCTCTTGATCTAATCAGATCTGAACGAACCTGGTTCGGAATATCAGGATTTTCCCTTCAAATCCATCAAAATTGAAAATGTTACATCTAGTGAAGTCATATGATTTAATCATTTGATTCAAGTCTGATGTGAAAATCTTAATAGAAACTCTTTCTACTATTTTCACTCTGCCATAGCCATGGGCTTATGGACTTGATTCTCATGATCATCATAAGGCTACTCCTCATCTACTGAGGTAGATAGATTTCCTCTTGATGCAATCCAATTCCTACAATGAACATGCTATAGCCAACATACACCTCAAAGTTTCGAATGGCTAGAAGATCGAGTCATGGTGTAGCCAAACTATAACACCCTCAAGGTGAACTGCCGATGCACCTCAGGTCAAAGAACCAAACACACCACTGCAGCTTCGAGCCAGTCATCGATGAGAAGGTAGACTTTCTTATGACTGCTCGAGGTGGTCATGCTCAGTGCCCTCATTCTCTAATGAGTATCTGTACTCTCGCTTTGATGTCTCTACACCATAGACTCAAGACTCATCTACTATAAAGAAGCGATTGTACACCAACCTCACCATCCTCATAATGATCCTACGGTCGAAAGCATTTTATGAGTTAATAATGAGAATTCATGTCTTAAATTTTCAACTCTTGAAAGTAAGAATTATCATTACCATTAACTCAAGGGATGTATCACAGACACTAAATACACATTATGATAGAAAATAATCTATTTTATTATTTATAGTTAAAATTATAATTTTGCCCTTAGAAGTGTACAATAAGTGTCAGCCAATTCTGGCTTCTAGGGCACACATATCTAACATCCACACTATTAACTCAAGACTCATCTATCCTAAGAAAGTCATCATACACTAACCTTCCAGATCGATTACCATTTTTATGATGATCCCATGGTCGGGAATAATGTATGAGTTAATTATGAAAATTCATGTGTTAAATTTTCAACTTTTGAAAATATGAATTATCATTTCCATTAAGTCAAAGAATGTATCACGGACACTATGTACACAATATGATAGAATAAAATAATTCTTTATTAATTTTAGATCAAAATTATAAAATTATCCTTAGAAGTGTATTATAAGTACTAGCTAATCTAGTTTCTAGGGCACACATCTAATATGTACTACATGTTAGGCCCGATGTTTGATAAGCTACAGCACCAACATGAGGACATCAAGACTGCATGCCAAATTTTGGCACACCTGCAAGAGTTGTTTGGTTAGCAGAGTCGCGTAGCCCTTTATCAAGTCTCACATAGACTTTTTAAGGCTTAGATGCATGATTTACAATCGATCTAAGATTTTGACAATGATCAAGGATCTTGAAGGGCTTGAGAAGCTTAGTGTTATATTGGATAAGGACTTGCAAATTGATATGATTCTACAGTCCTTGACTGATGCATATGGATAGTTCATCATGAACTTTCATATGCATAAACTGCAATGTACCCTGGCTAAATTTATGAACATGCTGGTTACTGCTGAGCTTTCAATGAAAGGTTCAAAAGACTTAGTACTTGCTGTAGAGTGGCCTTCTGCCAAGAGAAAGTCTTTAAAAAAGAAAAAAGTCTATGAAAAAGCAGAAGGTAGAAGGTGGGAAGAAGAAAAAGGGAGAACTAAAGAAGAAGGATGCTGACAAAGAAAAATATTTTTATTGCAACACCGACAGTCATTAGAAGCAGAACTGTCCTTCATACCAGGCCAGCCTAAAAGAATAAGAAGGAGGCAAGTCTTTCTGGAGGTATGCTCATCATTGAAACTAACTTTATGGTTTCTTCTACATCCAGTTGGGTGCTTAACTCTAATTCTAGTGCTCACTTGTACACTTCCATGTAGGGTCTTAAGAAGAGCAGGAGGCTGAGGGATGGTGAGATGATCCTACATGTTAGAAATGTAACAAAAGTTGCTGCTGTGGTGGTAGGAACTTACCCTCTTTGACTATCATTAGGATTAGTTTTAGTTCTTAGGAACTGTTATTTTGTACCTGCAGTAAGTAGAAATTTGATTTATGTTTCTTATTTAGTATAAGAAGATTATGTAATTAGTTTTTTAAAGGACCATTGTACTATTTCTTTTGAAAAAAATAAAATTATAAGTGGTTTCTTAATTAACGGTCTCTATCAGTTATATATTGATGTTTCTATGTTTAATGTTGAGCAAAACATGAATGCCATAGGATCTAAGCGACCTAAGATAGTTGAAATGAAAGATATCTATGGCACCTTAGGCTAGGTCATATAGTTGAAGACAGGATTAACAAATTGAAAAAATCTGGACAAATGGCTCCATTGACTTTCGAGTCATATCCGATTTGTGAATCATATCTTTAAGGCCAAATGACCAAGCATCCTTTTGTAGGATATGAGGAAAGAGCCACAGACCTACTTGTCTTAGTACATATAGATGTATGCGGTCCATTTGATGTGTCGACTAGAGGCAACTTTTCTACTTCATCATCTTTATCGATGATATGTCACAATATAGGTATGTGTACCTAATGCGCTACAAGTTTGAAGCTTTTGAAAAGTTAAAAAAATTCAGACATGAAGTAGAAAAGCAAATTGAAAATCTATTAAGGTTCTTTGATCAGATCGAGGATGTGAATAACTTAGTTAGAAATTTCTAGACTATCTCAAGAATAATAGCATAGTCTCATAATGGACTCCACCTGGAATGCCTCAACTTATTGGGATTTTAGAATGAAGAAATTGGATCCTATTAGATATGATCCAATCCATGATGAGCTTCACGGACCTTCCTAAGGTTCTTTGGGGACATAGTTTAATGACAACTATATACCTACTGAATAGGATTCCATTTAAAATCATTCCTACCACACCGTATGAGATATGGCATGGTAAGAAATCAAGTCTAAGTCACCTCAGAATTTAGGATTGTCTGGCTCATGTCAAGAGATAGCAGGTGGATAAATTAGAGTCTAGGTCCTTTAGAGATCGATTTATCGAATATCGTAAAGAGTCATTAGGATATTATTTCTATCTTCTAGAAGACCACAATGTGATCATGAGTTGATATATCATTTTTCTTAAAAAATAATTTATTCAAGATGGTGGCATCGGGAGGTAGATTAGGCTTGAGGAGAAAGTCTTCAAAGAGTAACGAGCTAAGGAACCTTTGGAACCCAGTTAGTTTGAGCCGATCCAAACACAATCTCCTCCATCTCATAGATCAAGTAGGATTTTCCATCCTCCTAAGAGGTACTTAGGTACTATTCAAGAGAATATAGAGAAAATGTTCCTTACCGAAAATGGGGTTCATAGTGATGATGCTAAAAACTATGACAAGGCGATATCTGATATCGACTTCGAGAAATGGTTAGAGGCAATGAAGTCAGAGATTAACTCAATACACTCAAACTAGGTCTGGACCCTAATAGATCCATCTGAAGGTATTGTACCTACTAGGTGCAAATGGATCTTTAAGAGAAAGAAAGGTGTAGATGAAAATGTGAAGACATTCAAGACTAGGTTAGTAGCAAAAGGGTATAGTCAATATGAAGGTATTGACTATCAAGACACCTTTTCACTGGTAGTCATGCTTAAATCCGTCCACACACTGCTTGCTATTGTAGCCTATTTTGATTATGAAATATGACAGATGGATATGAAAATGATGTTCATAAATGAATATCTTAAGGAAGATATCTATATGGAACAACCCCTTGGTTTCACATCCAGTGTTAGTGATCATAAAGTCTGCATGCAGTAAAGATCCATATATAGACTTAAGCAAGCATTTCAGAGCTGGAATGCTCATTTTAATGATATGATCAAATAATTTGGTTTCATCAAAATTGAGGAGGAGCCCTTTGTATTCAAAAAAGTCAATGAGAGTGCTGTTGTCTTCCTCGTATTGTACATGGATGACATTCTCTTGATTGAGAATGACATTTTCATGTTGACCATAGTTAAAATATGGTTATCAAAATAATTGTTTATGAAAAATCTTGAAGAGGCATCCTTCATATTAGGAATTACGATCTATAGGGATAGACTGAAGAGAATGCTGGGTCTCCCATAGATGTTGTACATACAGAAGGTGCTGAAGAGGTTTAGCATGGAAAACTCTAAGAGGGGACTAGGACCCTTCAAACATGGCATTCATCACTCCAAGAAGATGTGTCCTAACATACCTGAGAAGATTAAATGCATGAGCAAGATTTCTTATGCTTCGACAATAAGGATTGTCATGTATGCCATGCTATGTACATGACCTAATATTGCACATGCTATGAGTGTCACGAGCAGGTATCAGTTGAATCTAAGCGAAAAGCACTAGACTTCTGTGAAGTGTATCCTTAAGTACTTGAGAAGGACTAAAGATATGTTTCTGATCTTTAGTAATAGAGAACTCCAGGTCCAGGGGTACATTGACTTAGACTTTATGTTTGATATAAATGATTGAAAGTTGACATCTAGTAGTCTATTTATGTGCAATGATGGTATAGTAAGCTAGATGAGTTGTAAGCAGACTGTGATAGCAAACTCCATCATGAAAGTAGAATATATTACTACATCGAAAGCTGTGAAGGAGGTATTATGATTCAAGAAGTTCACCACAGAGCTCGGAGTGATACCATCAGATGTCGTTCCTCTGTACTATGATAACAATGGTGCCATAGCCCTAGCTAAGGACTCGAGATCTCACCAGATGTATAAGCACATTAAGCAGTGGTATCATCTCATCCGTGATTACCTAGAGAAGGGATACGTCAAGGTCAAGAGAGTTGATACCGCAGACAATTTGGCTAACCCACTGATGAAGCCATGGAGCCAGTAGAAGATCGAAGTCCATATTTAGAAGATGGAACTTAGATTTATAGCCAGTTGACTTTAGGTCAAGTGGAAGTTTATTAGATGAGTGCCTTGGAAGCCAGATTGGCTGATACTTGTAATACACATTCTAGGAGCATTTTTATAATTTTGACTTAAAATTAATAAAGGATTTTTTTCTTCTATGACATTATGTATGAAGTGTCTATGATACATCTTTTTAGTTAATAGGTATGATAATACATATTTTCAAGAGTTAAGAATTTAAGACATGTATTTTCATAATTAACTCATAAACTGCTCTCGATTGTAGGATAATTATGAGGATGGTGATCGATCTGGAAGATCAATGTATGATTACTTCTTTAGAATAGATAAGTCTTATGTCTATAGTGTGGAGATACTAGAATGAGAGTATAGGTACTCATTGAAAATGAGGGCACTGAGCGTGACCACCTCGAGCATTCATAAGGGAGTCTACCTTCTCATCGATAACTAGCTCGATGTTGCAGTTATATTTGGTTCTTTTACTTGAGGTGCATCGACAGTTCATCTTGAGTGTGTTATAGTTTGACTATACCATAACTCAATCTTCTAGCCATTTGGAATCTTGAGGTGTATGTTGGCTATAGCATATTCATTGTAGGAACTAGATCGCACCCAGATGGGATCTATCAACCTTGGTAGAGGAGTAGTTCTATGATGATCATGAGATCGAGTCCATAAGCCCATGGCCATGACAGTGTGAAAGAATAGAAAAAAATTTTCTATTAGGGTTTCACAACGAACTAGAGTCGAATGATTCAATTATATGATAGGATGTTGGGTTTGACGAGTTTACATTAACCCTAGTCCTATCGAAGCTCATGATTGAAGAATCCAATCACACAGGTAGCTGCACTAAGAGGTTCATATTCAATTTTGATGGGTTGCCACCATATACTACTAGGAATCATTGGTAGATCTTGGAATCAATTAGAATGGTCTTGATGATCGATCATTCTAATTGGATGAATCAGAATAGTTCTGATCCATCGAAAGGTGTTTTAATGATAGAGATTGTGACATGTCTCATCATCGTATAGCATTGAATCTAACTGGATTATATAAATAAGAGTTTAGGTCTGGATGTCATCAATTAGGCTAACCTAGTTTGATTGATTTGGATTAGATCCAATTAAGTTTAGGAAAATCATGCTAGCACACAATTGAGCTTGACATTCTCCTTCTGTAGTCTTTCTAGTTCATCTTGACTGAGCCAAATTGGATTTGGCTCATTCAAAAGCCTTGCATGGGTTTGTTTTAGTCTGACTAGAGCTTGTCCTGATCAAAACAAGCTTATCCTGATCAGAACAAGCTTGTCCTTATCAAAACAAGGCTTGTCCTATAATCATGAGATGAAATTTGGACATGGCTTTCCTGAAAACTCTGTATGGATTTATCTTGATCTGATTGAACCTAATCTTGGCCTAATCAAGACTTGTCCTATGTTGATTAAGACTTATCCTAATTTTATTGGATAGAACTTGATTAAGGCTTGTCTTAAATTCCGTAAGATGGGAACTGGACAAGGGTCAAAGGTTGACCCGTGTTGCAGGAAAGAAGGGAGAAGGAGCATGCACCTCTTGGAGAATTTCTAGAGCTACACACCCCTTAATTATTTTGCATGGAGAAGGGATCACGTCCCCTTCTGGGCATGCACTCAATGATGGGACAAGGTGGCACACAAATTTAAATAAATCTAGAGTTTGTAGAGATCAAACTCTAGGAAGGAAGAGTCCTTTGCACCTATGACTCTTCTTTATCTATTTTTTACACCACTTATGGCTGAATTTTGGGCAACAAAATGAGATGGAGACCTGGTATTTGGCATGGAACATCAGATTAGAATCTAATTTAATCAAGTAATTTGATTACTTGATCAACCAGGACTCTTGGTGGAGCAGGAGTCTCTATAAGAACCCCTACACCCTAGGGTTTGCTTACACCTAGGTCACCACGCCCAAAGGCTGCCACCCCATTGTTCCATCTCCACACCACCCTCTAGTCCTCTCCCTCTTCTCCACACCCAAGTGTTGGGCAAAATTTGGGAAATAAGATCCAAGGTTGTTGGCACAAGGATCAGGCAGTGAGACAACAAAGTGCATCCTTCGAAAGTTGTTGTGAAGGATCTATAAGAAGACTCTTGATATGATCTTTGGGGAATAGATCCCATAGGAGAAGGCATTCAAAACTAACCCAAGTTGACTTCGATAGAGGTCGGGCACATGCTCGGCTAGATCTAGAGCCTCAACTAAAGCCGTATCATCATTAGGATAATTGTTTATCCTAATTAGGTAACAAATGTTGTTACAATTTTGATTTAATTTTTATTTTTAATATCAAATCATGGAGATCATGACATGTCCCATTACCATATAGAATTGAACCTAACTAGATCACATAAACAAGGATTTGAGTTTGAATGTCATCAATTGGGCTAACCTAGTTTAATTGATTTGGATTAGATTCAATTTGGTTCAAGAAAATGGTGCTAGCACATGATTGGACGTGACCTTTTTCTTTTGTCATCTTTCTGGCTCGTCTCGACTAAGTCAAATTAGATTAGGTTTAGCCAAGAACTCTATATGGATTTCTTTTGGTTTGACTGGAGCTTGTCCATGTCAAATCAAGGCTTGTCCTAACCAGTTTAGGGTTTGTCTTAATCCCATGAGATGGAAACATGACATGAGACTGTTTTACTCGATCTTTGCAGGAATTGAGGGACAAGGGGCATGCACCCCCTTGAGATTTTCTCGGGAAGCACGTCCCTAGGTATTTTGTGCATGGAAAGAAGGGTGCATGCCCCTCCTGGCATGCACCCTATGTGGATTAATTTGGGAGTTATCCATTTTGAATGGACTTTGAATTAGTCAAAAGGTTTGAACTATTCAAACTCCTAGAGAGAGAATCCTTGTGCCCACTCCTTCTTTGTCAGATTTGTGGTGTCATTTATCTTTTATTTTGGATGACAAAACCAAATGAAAATCTCATATTGGATGTGGGATTTAAGCCTAGAGTCCTTCTGCTTTAAGAAACAAGTTGCTTAAAGTTGCAGGACTCTAGGGTGGTCTATTTAAAGACCCTACACCCTATGGTAATCCAATACTAATACCTCCATGCCAAAGCTCTGCCACTTTGACCATACCTCCATGCCTCCTAATTTAAATTTTTATTTTTAAATATTACATCTGATGTAATTAGATCTAAAACATATATTCAAATATTTTAAATTGATATATGTGATATATACGAAGCATGTGTAGGTTAGATCTTTAATCATATATGAGATATATATTTTAGATCTAATTATTTTTTAGTGTAGTTCATGTTTCTAATTAAGGTATTCCTCTTGGCCGTCCAGTCATAAGAGTAAGAAGGGTTTAAAGGCCCTCTCCTACCATTCGATTGGGTGCTTTTTTGGCATGTAGGGGTGCTGTATGTTTGCCCTTAATCAAAAGTCAAAAATTTACTTTTCTGTAAAATTCTAGATCCAAAATCCTAGGATCTTTACATGCTTTGATGTTGAACCATGTTTTGACTTAATTAAGAATTAAGTTTATGAAATTAATTATGTCTTTTAGATCTAAGACACCTTCATAAAACATGGTTTAGGCATAGGTAGCTCAATTAGGTCAAGCGGGTGATCAAATTGAATCAAGAGTTGGTTAGGTGGGATCAAGAGTACTTAGATTTGACCATGAAGGAAAAGATCTAGGGTTTCATGAATCTATTTCAAAAATTTTTTCAAAATCAGTCAGCAGATGTAATAAACTAAACAAATTAATTTATTATAATATGTAAATTAATCCTAGATCTAAGATCCTATCTCATGATCTATGCATGCTATTAAATCTAAAATTAAAAATCAAGCAAAGATGATGTTGATCACATCAATATCAAAGCTATACTAGATCTAATCTAGAAAAAAAAGAAGATTGAATTTCTCTTACATTTATAAGTTAGGTTTTTCAACTCATTGATCCAAGATTGAGGTCATTGCTCTAAGCCGCACATGTGTCTAGTCTCTATAGGATGTCCATATAAGGCCTTTATCATCGATCTGAAGTCCAGGGATAGGAAATCATCACAGCATGCTAGTACTGTACTGATCCTTCTTTGATGGCTGATTAGAAGCCTCCTTTTTCAAATCTTGGATCCTCCAATAATTGGAAGAATAAGTAGTGGATTTGAAAAGGGAATCACTCTTTTAAAATCTCATAAAAGGAGGAAGAAGAGAATCAAGAAAAATCTTGGAGAAGAACCCTTTCTTCTCCCTTCTTTTTCTCTCAGTAGGACACAATGACTTGTGTCTCCATGAAGCACCATGCCCAGATCTTCTTTGTACCCTAGCTTCCCACATCCCAAAACTCTCTCTCAAATCTAAAATTTGTGGAAAAATCATGCCCTAACTCTCTTTAAATAGAGAGTTAAGATAGAGTCCTTATCTAGGTCAAATACTAAGAAAGGTAGGTCTAATTGAGCAAGGATTGGGGCACCAATCTTTTAGGCATCCTCTCTTTATATTTTTCATGGATTTTAGAGAATATGTGCAAAAAGTTTTTCTGTTTCTCACAAAAAAATTAGAGGGAAATCAGGTGGTTTGTTGCCTCAAAGAAATAAGGAAAGCTGATGGTCAAACTCTATCCAATAAAGATCTAGGTCAAAGTAACTTGTTTGTTTTGACCTATTCCATAACTAATTTCCTTCTAAAATAGTGGAAGACAAGAAAAGGGCATGGTTACTATCTAAAAATAAAATTTCTCATGAAAATTCTAAGAGAATTGGCATTGTGGGGCATGGAAAGTAAGGTAGCGCAAGATGGAGAAATACTAGTTACACTAGGACTTCTAGTTTTGACTTGGTCCAACTTATTATTTGAACCCAATTAAATCAAAATTAATACAACCCAATTAGAGATGATCTTAGTACAACTAAGATCCTAATTAAATCAAATTAAATTTAATTTAAATTTAAATTTAATTTTTAATTAAATTAGAAATTAGGTGCATACAAGTCCTAATTGAACAGGGACTTGTTCTTCTTTGCAATTGACTTATCTCATAAACTAATTAGACTTTATCCAACGAAGTCTAAACTAAATCTAAACAAATTATATTTAATTAAACTTAATCTCAATCCTCTATCTTAATCAAATTAAGCTAATTAGCAATCTAATTGCTAATCGATCCTACTGTAATATTTGCACTAGGTCAAACATCAATTGTATTGATTGTTTGACCTTAGAACGATTCTAAATTATTGATCAACCATCAGATTGAAACCTTTTATGTGTGTGATCCTATAGGTTCGAACCTAATCGATATCATAAAATTAAATTTTTGTATCAATTAAAGTGACCATCGAGTAATGGTACCCGATGGTCGAATAGGTTGAATGTGTAAAGCAATACTCTTAGAACCCACGTGGATATAATTTTCGTATAATTCATCCCCTTGACCTAAATGCTCATATAATGATTTAAAGTTTAACTATCAACTTTGATTTTGTCATCCACATTGCATTGCAAAATACCAAATCCATTGTTGAAAAACATGCAGAATTTTATGCATACATTTTGAAACTTTTTTTGAATTAAGAAGCAGTAGAAGACATAGATTAAATAATTTAATCTAATTATGCATGTGATCTAATCACTAAACCCTACATCTAGGACCTACAATATGTCATGATACATACATAAATCTAAAAATTAAAATTAGATTGGTTGGTATTGATTAAATCAATACCTAGATCTAGAACACTTCTAGAAAAACCTAGATCGTATCTAGGTCAGATAAAAGATCAAATCTTATACCTTTGCATGGGTTGAGAATACCACAGCTGAATTTCATTATTGTCCTTTATTGCTTGGAGCCACATAGCATGTCTAGCCTCTACGGATAGTCCACAGAAGGCTATAATATAGTTTGGAGGTTTGTCGAACAAAGATCCACCTAAAGTGCTAGCTTCTCATGGATCCCTCTTGATGGTTAATCTAAAAAATATTCTTTAGATCTCTTGGACACTCCAAGAGATGAAGAACAAGAGAAGGAATAAGAAAAAAATCCAACACTTGGATCTCTTAAAAATCAAAAATTAAAATATAAGAGAAAATCCTTAAGAGAAGACACATCTTCTCTTTCAGGACATCAACCATTGATTTTCTGAACACACGTCTATGTCAGGACAAGAGGAGACCTTCTCTTCTAGAATTTTCATACACTTCTAGATCTATTACTCTCTAATTTTTCTCATGAAAAATTACATAAAAGATGAAGAAGAAGGGTTCTCAAAGAAACCCTAAGAAAAGATTTTCTTCTCTTCTTCTTCTCTAATCAGGACATGTTTAGATCGTGTCCAAAAGGGACCACCATGCCCCAACTCCTTTGAGCACTCATCCTCCATGCCCTCTCCCTCTCTCTCTCAGATTTTTCTCATAGAAAAATTACATAAAATAAGAAGAAAGCAAACTTGAAAGAAAACCATAAGATAAGACAATATTCTCTACTACCTTTTTCTCTTCAGGATATTAAACTTTGATGTCTTATTAAAGTCTCTTCTCCAAGAAAATTTGCGTCCAAAGCATTCCACACCTCCTCTTTTTTCTTTATTTTTTCATGAATTTTCTAAAATTTTTCATCTCCAAAACATGAAAGGAGGCATCCTCTTTTTTATATCTAATAGACTAGGTCAAAATCTAGTCTAATTAGAATTTCATGGAGGAGTTTTGGTGGCTTCCAACTCTTGGACGCCACCTCTGTTGGATGCCACCTCCTACATTTTTGGTGTGGAATACCTAAAATCAATATAGAAAAATTAAGAAGAATGGGTCGCACAAAAGTAAGGAGGCATGGAGAAAAATTCCAAAGGTATGGAGAAAAATTCCAAAGGGAGAGGAGAGAGCAGTTTTAGGTTTTAAGAACTCTACCAAATAGAATCAAACTCAAAATCTATTTCTAAATTTGATCAAGTCAAATTTATTTAAAACTCTCCAGATATTGGGTGTGGAAGAGCCTTTCTTAGGTCTGGAGAAGGCTCACAAAAATCTAGAAACAATGAGTGGGCGTGGGCTCTCTTAGGTGGCACAAGGAAGGAGTCCTAGTCTAACTAGGACTCTCCTATTTTGACTAGATCAAAATCTTTTGAATCCAATTCAAAATAGTTTTGAGTTAACCTAATTAATAGACAATTCTAGTCTAGTTAAAATCTTAATTAAATTAGATTTAATTAATTTTAAATCTAATTTAATTTCTAATTAAATTAGAAATTAGGTGCACTAAAATCCTAATTGAGCTAGGACTTGTTCTTCCTTGCAATTGGCTTATCCGATAAATTAATTAGACTTAATCTAATAAAGTTTAAATTAATTTTAATTGAATCTAATTTAATTAAACTTAATTTCAACTTGATTGCTTAATCAAATTGAGCTAATTAGCAGTCTAATTGCTAATCAATCCTCCTGCAACACTTGCATTAGGTCAAACATTAATGGTATTGATTGTTTAACCTTAGAATGATTCTAAATCATTGATCAACCATCTGATCAGTAACAATCTCTAATATATGTGACTCCATAGGTTTGAACCTAAGTTGGTAGTACAAAAATCAATTTCTGTACAAGTCAAAGTGACCATCTAGTAATGGTACCCGATGTCTGGATAGGTCGAATGTATGCAAAGCAACATTCTTAGAACCTTAACCTATGATTGTCGTATAATTTATCTCTTTGACCAATAATGCTATGGATGACATTGAGTTAGCTGTCAACACTTATTATATGTCATCCATATTATGTTTCAAAATTTTGCAAATCTCATGACTCCTCATGAGAATTATCCTAGCCTAGATTTTGCTAAATTGAAACACAGTGAGACATTCACTTCTTGAAGTTAATTAGGAGTGATCAATCCCATCTTGACTCATACACCAACTCTACAAGTACTTGACTATACCTAGAAATATTCCATTGCTATATTAGAAATATAGGTAGATTGGCTCTAAGGTACGGTGAGTTGCTTGCAAGTCACCATGGTGATCTCAGGTCGAGAAGATACTTATACCCATTGGCCTTAGCTAGCTACTTTTGATAGTAGAGTGCTACATTAGTCATATTTAATATAGATTTACTTCTACATCCCACCTGCATATTATACTAATATCTCCACGCCATTTGGTTACGAGGATAATCAACCTATATGACATATAGCGATCTATACTTGATAAGTTATCATCCTTATTAGTAACATATAATTTGATCGTAAATAATTTAAGAATCATTCGATAAATCCTTTTTTATCGATTAAGTATGGTTCTAAGGACTTCATCATAATTTATGAGTTTATTTAAGAAAAGTAGAACTTTTATGATGAATAAGCCTAATAACTTTATTATTTGATAATTTATATACTAATTCCAATCATCCATAACTTAGATGATTGGCTTTAGGACATATTTCCTGAAAAATCTCACTTAGACTAACACTAATCAGAATGATATCAAATATCCTATCTTTCACTTGAGCTCATAGAACTTAGTTCCGAGGCTTAACTAAATGGATCGGTCAAGTTGTCATTTTCCATCGATCTTCTAAAGGTCGACGTCATCCTAATCTAAAATCAAAGGTGATAGCAATATAGAGTATGTTGTGGTGCATCTTTGGTTCTTTAGCTTGAACTATGGCTCCAGTGCTATGATAGAACTCAACCATCATTGGAGGGTGCCACTCCCAACCTGCTAATGAACCTTAGCAACTGCACAGCCTACATGACAGCATCAGATGCCATGATGTAGACATCACTAATAGAATAGACTATAATATTCTACTTGGAATCTTTTTAGTAGATTACTCTTCTAATTTCATGACTCAACACTCTCTTGCTATCATCTTGATCTGACTAAAAACTAGAATCAAATTATTCCATAAGTTTTAAGTCAGTTCCTCAATGTATAAATCACTGGATCTTAGTATTTCTCAAATACTTAAGGATTGCCTATACAATCTTTCTAGTGGTTATCAATTGGATCGATTGGTATCTACTCACTACCCCTAGTGAGTATACCATGTCGGGTCTTGTATATGAAGAAATTAGATAATAGCTAAACATTTATTTCTTATAATGCTGGAATGTCATTTTCAATTAAGAAAATTTCATCCATAGACAACACAAGGAATAACACTATAGAAACTTTTGCCTACTTGCAAATGCAGGATTCCTCTTTATTCATAACAAAGACATACGTTCAATACATATGTTTCAACTCTGAGATAATAGTCAAACGAGTTTTATAGGTCTCTACCTTTCCATCTGTGCTACTCTGATCCTTCGAATATTCATTCACACCCAATGGGTTTTATCCCTTTAGGTGAATCAACTAGTGTCTACACACTATTGAATTTCATGGACTCCAATTTGAATTTGATGGCTCCAAGCCACTTTTTAGAGTCAGACCTCTATATAGCATCTATATAGAGATGATTGAATCCTTATTATTCCCATCGAGCTCAACAGGATCGCCATCCCGGACCTAAATATTGAAGTATCTATCCAGCTAATGCAGTACTTTGCCAGATCTCCTTAAAGCTACCAAATTATTGGGTTTTGGGTTTGATCTAATCAAAAATTTGATTCTGTAGATTTAATAGAATATGTCAGTTCACTCTATCGATCGAACTTCCTCAAGTTCAACTTGACAAGCATCAATTCCTTTCCTAAGAAACTTTATTTCCAAAAAAAGTGTCTTAATATTGTTGAATATCTTATGTTCTTCAGCATGGTAGAACTAATAACCCTTAAACACCTATGGACTAGGATCCAAGTTTATCTGTATCCGAACCTTTGACATAGGTCGATCAACCCCAAACCTGAAGGTGAGAGAGTCTAGGCCAATATTTGATCCATATCTCATATGGAGCATTTGCGATAAATTTACTTGGAATATTTTCAAAGTAAAATGAGTAGTCTTTAGAGCTTAATTATGAAATAGGCAGACTAGTAAACCTATTGCCCAGAGGTAGCAACCCAAGAGGGGGTGGGTGGGTGGGGGGGGGGGGGGTTTAATTGGTTCTTATAAAAATTTTAACCAAATTTACTGTTCTAAATAGGTATATGCTTTGATTTTAACCAAAGTGGTGTGATGAAATGTATGCAATATAAGCAGCGAAATTAAGATAACAAAATCAAACTATAAAAATAAAGCAAAAATTATAAGCATGTAAATTATGCAAAGAAAAAGAAGAAAAGAGTGCAACACAAACAAAAAAAAGATTTATAATGGTTCAGTGCAACCCGCACCTACATCCATTCCCCAAGCTTTTCTTAAAATTTTTACTATAATCTACTTTTGATTATAGTGTGTTTGTTTTGCAGGCTCACAAACAAACCTAGCTGGTTTTCACAGGAGTACCAACTAAAATCTAACACCGTTAGTTTTTTGGGTTCACTAACAACCAGTTCATTTTTCAGGCTTACCAACTAAAACCTACAATATTCAATTTTGGGCTTGAATGGGCTGAATCTCCAAGTTTTCTTCTCCCAAAGAAACTAGTAAAGAAATTAAATTTACAAATGAAAGTTTCAATATAGTATAAAAAATAGAGTTTAAGCTCTTTTAAATTCTAAAGAAGAAGTCGATGATGCGCTCGATTGAAGCTTAACTTTTTTTCAAATTATGCTTGAGAGGTTGTGGAAGATGTTGGAGAAGCTTACTTTAAATGCTCACTGAAATCTATGCACAACTTTCCTCTTTTTCTTCTTTTCTTTGGATATTCAATGTTCCTCACCGAAACTAATAAAAATTCTATTTAAATTCTTTTTTGTTTCAATTGATTCTCCATCTTTTAAAATACCTTTAGAGATGGTTGGAGGAGAGTTCTAGTTGTTGGGAGCTCTGAAATAGCTATTAGGATCAAAAAAAGTCATTGCAAAACTATCCATTGAAGGCTATCCACACAACGAGATCTCTCGATTTTTTATGAGACCTCTTGCTAGATTTCAAGACCTCTCGATTCTGAATCGAGATGTCTCATTGGAACTATGAGATCTCTCAAAAATCCTACGAGATCTCTCACTCTCAGAGTATAGAAACTAAGTTTCTATATCCTGAGACCAAAACATCTCAAGTTCAACTCAAGACCTCTCGAAATCATGCCAGAACTATGTTTGGACGTGCCAGTCCACTTGAGAGCTCTCAAAAAAATTTCGTGACATCTTGAAAATTACTCCAAGGCTATTTTGATGGATTTTGCTTTCAATCAAGAAGATTTGATTTTCATTTGAATTTTACTTTGTCTTTCTTGTTTGGGTCAAAGAGCCCTCTTTCTTCTGATCTTTGGAAGCTTAAGAAAATATTTTTCTTTAAAAATCTTGACTTGATGAATTTTTGTTGATCTTTTCTTAAAATGATTCTTTAATTTAAATACCTGAAAAGACCTACATTCACTCATGAAATACATGGTTAAATACTCTTATACTCAAAATTTGGCAATCATCAAAATCAATCATGGGGTCAACAATCTCCCCCTTTTTGATGATGGAAAAACTTTGAGTATATGCGTAAGAAAAATAAATAATGTATTTCAATACATTTTGCTAATATGTATCATGAAGACATGAATTACTAGATCAAACATATGTTTGCACACTTCATGAATATTCTTAATTAATCTTTAAAACATCAAAACTTTAAGTTTCTTAAGCATCAATCCTTCAAGCATATACTCAACATACTTCTTCCCCTTTTTGACAACTCTAAAAAGCTCATGAGAAGAAACAAGAAACCATCGAAATCAACATCAATGCATTAAATTGAGAGATGTATTAAGTTCATAAAATCAATTTAAATGAATCATCTTCTTTTCAAAAATTTATCCCTTAACTCAAAATAAGTTTCAAATATTCATTTTAATTTTAGAAGGCTCTCCCTCTTTTTGAATTAATATGATCTTTAATCATATTTTTAGATATACACTTTTAAACTTTAAGAATAATAGATCTTTTCAAAAGATTTAAATATGAAATCAAGTATAGCATTTAATTCAATATTCAGTCTTTCCTTTTCTTAAAAAAATTTAGTCAATTGAGTTTGAGAAAGGTATGTATCGAGAATGTATGGAGCAAAGTAAAATAAGCAGTATCAAAGAAATAGATAGTCATATTTTCAAATTCATTACTTTGAGTAAAAATTATTTTAAAATAAATAATTCATAAGGATTTTGCAATGCACATCAAAAATTTAGGATCAAATTTAAATTTTTAAATGAGTTTTAAAATTTAGTTTAGAAATTCATTTCTTGGAGTAAGAATATATTTTCAAATTTAATTTAACTATAACCATTTACCAAAAATGATCATGCAAATCAAGTTTAAAGTTTAGCACATGAAAAGTTCAGTATTATATTTATCAATGAGCTTCAAAATTATAAGAATATATCAAAATCAATTTATTTAGAATAAGAATATGTCTCAAACTTCTTTTCACTCCAATTAGTTTTCAAAAATGATTTGATAATCAAATCAAAAACATATAGATCGAATGGAATCATCATATTAAGACTCAAAAGTATAATGAAATGAATGTTCATTTATCTTAATATAAGCTAATTAGAATTTTCAATCAAAGCTAGATAATATCACTCCCCTTATTTTTCATAATTAATGCTAGATAAATTTACTTTTTAATTTTTCTCTTCCTTTTTCTTTCAAATCAAGCAGATTAAACATCAATTTAACAACTAAATTTAGATTTTTTAAATTTAAAAGAAATTTTTAATTTTAAAACTCTTTTTAAATAATTGATCATTTCTTATTTAATAACTTCGCTCCCTTACTTTAGCATATAATGTTATTTTAAAATTAAATAAAATTTAAAGGTACAAGCATCAATTGAGTGAAATAAGCATTAATCATAGAAAATATTCACTCAATTATGTTTAGAAAAATATATAAGATTCTTTGAATTTATCTCAAGTGATATCATATCAAGAGTATATCAATATAAAATAGATTTGAGATATTATATCCAATTCTTTTATCAAAAAATAATAAAATAAAATACAAGATGAATGATACCAATGATATCAAAAGTGAAAATTTTCTTAGGAAGAAACTTGTTGATACCAATTAAACTAACATTTAGATCGAATCATGATTTTCTTAACAGTTCAGTACTATTTAAGGATTAATTTATAAATTCATGTTGATACCAATAATTTTAGTTTTGAATTGATAAAGATGAATTAATTCAAATTAAATAGTTTTGAGATTTTTAAATGATAAATCAGTTTGAATTGATATCAGCAAATCAATCAAGATAAATCATAAAAAAAATTTTAGTAATTCTTCAAAAAGATCAACTCTTTCTTTTCTTAAGAAATATCAAACAATCATAAGTTCAAAAAAGATATGTATTTTTAAATTTATTTTAAATGATATCATATCAAGCATATAGCTATGCAAAGTCAGATCTGAAATAAAGATATTTTTTTTCTTTTTGTCAAAAGATAAATCAATCAAATACATGACAAATAGTAAAATATTTGATATCAATCACTTAAAATTGAAGTCCTCTTTAAAAGTTTAGTTTTAAGGATAAATGATAACTTCCTTGAAACATCTTGTTAGATATCAACTTCAAAAGATTCAAGAAGATCATTTTTTAAATTCAATTTTCAAAATAAGTCAATTGAAACAAAATAGGAATGTTCATCAATAATTTTTTTTAAGATTATTGGTGTAAAATCTAGTTGTCACCGAAATCGAGGTTAGAGTCGGAGAAGATGAGGTCGCTGTCGGTGATCTGCAAAATAAGTCTCATCCAAAGTCGGGGGTGGTGGCTTTGGCAAGACCCTTCGATGATCAAGTCAGCTCTTTCGACCAACAAAAATGGAATGCTCAGTAGAGAAAGTAGCAGAATTTTGAGAAGGAGAATGAGAGCCTAAGAAAAACATATCTGGAGGTTCCATTTTATAGATGGAGCTTGTAACAAACTAATAGTGACAGTCCCAATCGCTTGATAGTGGACCATTCGGGGCTACATGAAGTTTGTTATGAAGAATAGTGTCTGTTGTCGCAATGCGTCTATTGTCGTGACATGCAGATAGTTGAGATTTAATTATTGAAGTTCAAATGAGGTAGGCACTAGCGGTGAAGAGTTTCAAGTTTCATCAATTTTAGAGGAGTTCAGACTCCTTCAGGATCGTTTGTGTGTAAGTGGGTTCATACTGTGCAGATTACTGGATCCGCGTAGGCAAAGAGGCCCTCCCAGGCAACTGCATGGAGCATGACTGGAAGGAGTTCGAAAGCCCATTGGAGATATCCTAGAGGAAGTCCACTAGAGGAACCCAAAAGAAGATTTATTAGAAGGATTCGGAAGGAGTTTGACTGATAGAGAAGTCTGGTTAAGGGTGAAGTCCGAAAGAAGTCTGACTGATGGAGGAGTCCGACTGAAGGAGAAGTTCGGAAGACTTGCAATCAGGGAAGGTCAGCTAAAAGGAGCCTGCCTATGATGGAGAAGTCCGGCTGAAGGAGAAGTTTGGAAGACTTGTGATTGGAAAAGGTCGGTTGAAAGGAGCCTACCTATGATAGAGAAGTCTGGCTAAAGAAGAAGTTTGGGAGTCTAACTGATGGAGGAGTTCGACTGAAGGAGAAGTTCAAAAGACTTGCAATCAGAGAAGATCGACTGAAAGGAGCCTACCTATGATGAAGAAGTCCGATTGAAGGAAAAGTTTGAAAGACTTGCGATCGACAAAGATTAGCTGAAAGGAGTCTGCCTATGATGGAGAAGTCCGATTGAAGGAAAAGTTCGGAAGACTTGTGATCAAGGAGAGCTGACTGCCTAGGATGGAGGAGCATGGCCACCCTCGCCATTCAAGCTCATCTGGGAGAGGTCCGGAGGGATCTTGCAAATTCGATCGAGGGTCAATCTTGGTCATCGCTATCGGACAGGATCATTCAATAATTAGACATCTAGTCGAACTTCAATAGGAGAGAGTTTGGCTCCAACAATAGTCCTCCCACTCTTGAGTTCGAAATTCGAAGGAAAGAAGTGTAAATGCGACTACCGAAGTTCTTTTTGGCTTCCTGCACCCGTCAAGATTAGACATTTTGGCATTTACCACACCGGCATCAAAGCTTTCTAAATCTGAAATAAGTTTGAGAAGACGGCCCTTCGTATTTCCTATCGAAACTCTATCCCAGGTACGACACCATAAAGACTCCATCTATCGCCACTTCTCTATCATAATGAGTGGGACACACAGTGCATGCTGATCGATCAAAGTCGATCCATAATCATAACTGCCTTGGATTGCCTCTGACTATTTACGGCCTTCTCCTCTCATCCAAAAGTCATTCTTGCTCTAGTTTCCTTCTTCCTTTGGTCCACATTCTTCTTCAACCTAAGGGTTTTAGCTTCCTCTCTCATCTTCTTGGATTCCAGATGCCCTTTTGACTAGTTCTCATCGCACCTACCATCTTTTCGTCCTCCCCAAATAGCTTAGATCAGTTTTTCAATCCTTGTCTTTGGATATTCATGCTTTTTTAACTTCTTGCTCTTTCGATTTTTCTATAGTCGTATTTGCCCTATATTTTTTTTTTACTTTTCAAAAGTCTTTTTGAGATTTTACTTTGATCTGAATGTCTTCCAAAACCTTCCACTCCATCGATTCCTGGGGCTTGCCTGAACCAGCCTTCCTAGACCCTGCACCCCTGGTCGAGGTCGAACCTAAGAACATATCTCACTTGTCCTTCATTCCAGACACCGTTCCATCCATTCTTACTCTGAATGATCTTTCTTAGATCCAAATTCAATATAGAATCCCTCTAGAATTTGACCTCAAAGTCCCTAGTTTAGACGACCAAGCCAGTTCTCCTCCGACCGGTCGATTTTGTTTGTATTTAGAGACCTTGCATGCTGGGCTTTGGCTTCCGCTGCCTCTCTTTGTAGTTGCCCTCTTTTGATTTTTGAATATCTCCATTATATCCATCATACCGAATTCCTTTTGATTCATCATAGGCTTCCTTTTTCTCTACCATCTGGTCAAAGTTCGATCGACTGTCTCATTATTCTGAAACTTTACACTTTCAAACGCCATCCTTCCACAAAGGACTGGTGGTACTTTTTCTCCCAGTTTGGAAAGAAGGGGTTGCTAAAAGGCGCTCCTTCTTTCATTCATAACTGGAATGAGAAGTACTTCTTCATTCGATGTCCCATCTTGTTGCTTGACCTTCCTTCTTGGGGCTTCCTTAGGAAATCTATCCGTTGAGCCCCTAGTTTAGACGGGCCTGACCTTGAATCTTCTAATTGACTCAAGGCATACTGAGCTCCTTTTCTTCTAGACCTTTTGAGGGAGCAAACTTTGTTCAACTTTGGTTTGAATCCTCTTGACCCAGCCGGTATTTATCGTGCATATGTACATGCATATAAATTCTTATGAAGTTTTGTATGTACCTCGATTAACTATACATCTTCGTTTATCATAGAAATGGATAATGGCATCACGAAGAGACTCGCCAAGGGCCTGTATGCCTAGAAGAAGAAAAAGGAGAAGGATCCAAGTGAAGGCTCAAAGTGGGTGAAGGTCGGCGCCTTTGACCCTACAGCTCCTACTGTCGCTAATGTCGCTCCTAAGGTCTGCTCGAAAAAGAGGTCATCCTGACCATATATGCCAACATCGTAGAAGGAGAATCTCTTCCTCTCGAGCCTACAAATCTTCCCACCAGGGATTGCATGCCCGATCCCTCCACTGACGAAGGGAAAGAGAGGAGGAAGAGGAAAGTAGCCATTACAAAGAAGGCCCATAAGGTGCATCAGGATGAGCCCAGCCAGAGCAGCGGCGATGACCAGGGGATGGACCCCTTCGATAACCTGGATATCATCCAAAACTTGACAAACAAGTTTGCCCTGCCAGAAGAAGTGGACCGCCTGGCCGACCTCGACCAGAGGTAGTTCATCTGGGAGTCTCTCAGGACTATTCTTAGGGTAATCATCTTGCCATACTTTTTTTTTTATTTTCTCACCCTTCTTTTACCTTACAGCGATCTGTTCATGGCAGTCGGGCCACCACATGCTTTCTCACTTGAAGAGGGCAAATCACCTAGAGGAGGGGATGTTGAATGTTCGAAAAGGTCTTCAGGTAGAGATCAATCACCTTCAAGCGATGGTTGCCAAGGCTGAGCGCCTCGTGGGGGAGAAGATGGTGGAAAATGAGAGCCTACGTAGTGCACTTCGAAAGGAAGAGTTCGTCTTGACTAGACTCAAGACGGCGCTGGCTCTAGAGGAGAAGAGAAGGCAAGAAGCCGAGGGAAGGGTTGCTGGTTTGAAGGCCCAAATGTCAAAGTCGATCTTAGAAGCAGTGGCTCGATCTGTGGAGGAGTTCAAGGTCTTCCTTGAAATGGACCTGAACATCACCTTCGACCTATAGGCATTCATCAAGGGCTTCGAGCTCTACGAAGGCAGGGTAGATCGGAGGTTCCCTGAGCTCAACCTCAAATTTTTGAAGGAGGATGATGACGCAGAAGTGAGACCGTCTGATGCCACAGTCAATCCTTCCTCCATAGAGCCTACTTCTGGTCCGTTCAAACCTACCATGGAGGTCCCTGAGCTAGTTCAAGAATCCAAGGCAGTCGAGAGTGCTCTGGCTTTGTCTACCACCATCCCTCTCGAGGTTGAAATCCTCGAGTAGTTGTATAATTTTTTTTTTTACTTTATACTCAAAATTTTTGATTAAATGAAAGTGAATTTCCTTTTTATCTATACCTTTAAGCATTTTTCATACTTCAAATGTAGTCTCCCATCAATGCTGATCCACTGCCTCAAGGGGTTCCCTTGAAACCTTTAATAAAAAACCTGAGGAAGAAAGTCCATCATCTAAAGAAAAAGTTGAAGAATATGGAGGACGACCTTCAAGCTTTGTGGAAGAATGCTTCAGAGGCAACCAAAAAGGTCACTCACCTCTGAAACTTGCACATGAAGGACTCCGCAAGTTTCAGCATTCGAAAGGAGAGCTTCGAGAGGGAGCTGGCCGAACTCTGAAAGAATGCAAGCGACAAATTTTGGGTGCTGATGGCAAAGATTGGCTCCCTCGAGACTCAACTTAAGATGGAGAAGGAGAAGATTCAACTTCTAGAGGGGAGCTCGCCGTGGTCCTTCGGTAAGGCACGATTTGAGTGGGACTGGTCGACGAGGTTCTCTGCACTTCAAAAGCAGCTGCATGATGCTGAGCTCACATATTAGACTTATCGATTAGACTAGAGTGATAGGATGTCCAAGCTAGAACGAAAGCTTCATGCCTCAAACAATAAAGTAGCCTGGCTCCAATGGCAACTTGATGACGACTTCCAAGTTGGTACAAGCAGGGAGGTCGAGGAGGTCGCCTCAGGACCATTGGTGAACTCTGGGAGTCGGTCAGTGTGGAAAAGGCTGAGGTGCAGCGACTGAAGCTCGAGCTGACTTATGAGCGTTAGGCTACCAAGGATGTGGAGGTCGAGTCCGAGGTCCTGAGGAGGAGGCTGCAAGAGTCAGAGAAGAACTACCGCTGAGCCAATAGGATGTTCCACGATAGCATGATGAGGCGGAGGGAGCTCGAGGAGGAGGTTGATCATCTAAAGGAATCTTTAGTAATAGCTACTAGCCCAAAGTCTGAGGAGTCCGACCCTTCTTAGGATTTTGGCGGCCTTTCTCTTTCTCTCTTTTTTTCGTATAATCGATCTTGTCGATAAGTGCTTTGCATGTAACTTATTTTTATAATGAAATGGTACCTTTTTTATTATTTTTATTTTGCATGAATTCGAAGCTTGCTCATGGCTTTACTTTCTTCACTTTGTTTTTCTTTCCATTATCTTCTAATGAGATGCTTGTTGTGGATGCCGAGCTTGGGTTTCTTCTACGAACCAAGATAGGATTTCATTTTTCGTATTTGACATAGTCAGATTGTCATAGAAAGAACACATGTAAGGGTTGTCGGCAAGACTTCTTTTCTCTCATCTTTGGTCAATGAGGTCCTAGCTTTTGCTCACGTTAGGATGAGGTTTTTCTTCTATTCCTAACGTGGCTTGTGGGGGCACATTAGGACCGTTGGAAGGGGCCTCTCCTCACATCCTGGCTTAAATAACCGAGGTCTCTGCTTAGCTCAATGTTAGGATAAGATTCTCCTCCTGTTCCTAACAGGACTATAGGAGCACAAAAGGACCATTGAAGGGGCTTCTCCCTACATCCCGACTTAAGTAACCGAGGTCTTCGCTTTAGCTTAATGTTAGGATGAGGTTCTCCTCCTATTCCTAGTAGGGCTATAGGAATACAAAAGGGCCATTGAAGGAGCCTCTCCCCACATTCCGGGTTAAGCAACTGAGGTCTTTGCTTTAGCTCAATGTTAGGATGTGGTACTCCTATTCCTAACAGGGCTATAGGGGCACAAAAGGACCATTGAAAGGAGCCTCTCTCCGCATCCTGGCTTAAGTAACTAAAGTCTTCACTTTAGCTCAAAATTAGGATGAGGTTCTCCTTCTATTCCTAACAGGGCTAACTTCATCTAACGATAAAGTTTGGGAGGCTATTTTTTGTCATCATAGTTTTGCACCAAGATCGAAGAATTAAAATAAAGAGATTTTATTAAAATGGGATTATTGATAGTACATGCATAAGTTTTCCAAGCTCCATGGGTGTGGGAGATCAGTGCTTTGAGTTCCTTCAAGTAGTAAGTTCCAGGCCGGATGACCTCTTTGCCTTCATAAGGACCTTCCCAGTTTGGGGTGAGCTTTCCTTGGTTTTGAAGTTGTGAAATGGCTGCTCGTCAAAGTACCAAGTCCCCCACTTTAAATGTTTTACCCTTGACTTTAGAGTTGTAGTAACAAGCTACTTTTTGCTTATAGGCTATCATTCAAACTTGAGCTTTTTCTCATTTTTCCTCCAACAAGTTGAGGTTAACCCTGAGGTCCTATGAGTTGTGCTGCTCATTGAATGTCACGACTTGTGCTGATGAAAGTTTGAGTTCTATTGACATGACCGCTTCTGTTCCAAAAGCTAAGATAAATGGGGTCTCCCTAGTTGACAATCTTTGGATAGTTCGGTATGCCCAGAGCACGTGATAGAGTTCATCCATCCAGGTCTCCTTTGCTCTTTCAAGTTTTGCTTTGATACCTTGCAGCAGGGTTCTGTTTGTTAATTCGGTATTGTCGTTTGCTTATGGATGGGCAACTGATTTAAAATGATGGAAGATGTTCAAATTTTCATAGAATTTGATGAATCTTGCTCCAGCAAACTATCGTCCATTATCTATTATGAGGGTTCGAGGCAAGCCAAAGCTGTAAACGATTGACTTCCAAATGAAGTTCTGCACTTTTATTTCAGTTATTTTTGCTAGAAATTTAGCCTCGATCCACTTTGTGAAATAGTCTATTGTCATCAAGAGGAACTTATGCTATCCAGATGCCATGGAAAAAGGTCCGAATATGTCCATCCTCCATTGAGCAAATGGCCATGCGGTGCTCAGGGGTATAAGTTTGAAAGTCGGTTGTCTTTGAATGTTTGCATTTCTCTAATAGAGGTCATATTTCTTGACATACTCAATTTCAAAGCCCTTTTCAAATAATTGATCATTTTTTCTTTAATAATTTCTTCTCCTTGCTTTAGCAAATAATGCTATTTTAAAATTAAATAAAATTTAAAAGTACAAGCATAAATTGAGTGAAATAAGCATTAATTAAATAAAACATCCACTCAATTAAGTTCAGAAAAATATATGAGATTCTTTGAATTTATCTCAAGAGATATCATATCAAGAGTATATCAATGTAAAATAGATTTAAGATATTATATTCAATTTTTTCACCAAAAAATAATACAATAAAATGCAAGTCAAGAATGATACCAATGATATCAAGAGTAAAAATTTTCTTAAGAAGAAACTTCTTGATACTAATTAAACTGAAATTTAGACTAAATCATGATATTCTTGGTTCAATATCATTTAAAGATTATTTTGAAAATTCAACTTGATATCAATGAATTTAGTTTTGAATTGATAAAGATAAATTGATTCAAATAAATTAATTTAAGTTGATATTAGCAAATCAGTCAAGATACACCATAAAGAGATTTTAAGTTATTCTTTAAAATATCATCTCTTCTTTTTCTTAAGAAAAATCAAGCAATTATAGTTTCAAAAAAGGTATAAATTTTTGAATTTATCTCAAACGATATTATATCAAATGATATAGCAGTGCAAAACTATATTTGAAATAAAGACATTCTTCTCTTTTACCAAAAGATAGATCAATCAAATACATGATAAATAGTTAATTGTTTGATACCAATCACTTAAAATTAAAGTCCTCTTTAAAAGTTTAGCTTTAAGAATAAATGATAACTTTCTTGAAATATCTTATTAGATATCATCTTTAAAATATTTAAGAAGATCATTTTTCAAATTTAATTTTCAAAATCAATCAATTAAAATAAAATAAGACTGTTCATCAATAAATTTTCTTTTAAGATCAAAGAGTCAATCAAATAAATGATTAAAAGAGATATTCAAGAAAATTTAGAAGATTATAAAAAATAATCAATTAGGAAGGTTTCAATAATTAATTTAAATAAGATCAAATCAAGAGAAAACTGGATGAAGGCTTTATGTGTTCAATTCAACTACGGAGTTTCAAATTTTTAGAAGAATTTTGATAATTTAGTTTTTTACAGGGAATGCCAAAAAAAAGTTTTCTTCTAGGTTTAGCAATTAAAATATTTACACCCAATTAAGCATTTTTAAATTAAGTTTATCAATTATAAAATTAATATGGGGAGGCTTAAGATATCATGCTAAATTTTATGATAAAATCATTTCATCCATAGCATGATAAATAGAAGAGAGCATGTTGATTTAAAAATCAAAATATTCAAATTATTGCTAGTATCAAAATCAATCATACTTATCAAAGCATGGAAAGAGTTATCATATGCATACATATTAACAAATCATTAAAGTCAATACATTCAATAAATCGAGCTTTCTATTCAAGGAGTATGATCATTTTAAGCAAAGATAAAATCATCAAAATCAATCTAACATGCTCAATAATTATGCTAATTAATAATCAAAATATATTTAGCAAACAATGATGGCATGATGTGAGAAAAGTTTAGATTTTACCAAACATCATCATCCATCCAATTTTATTCCCAAGGCATCCATCCATAGAATTTTTTTTTCTTTTCATTCCATTGGATCCTTGGTGTACCTGCAAAAATCACTTTCTAGATTTTGATACCCAAGCCATCTTGGATCCATTAAGGTTAGAGCACATAGTTTCTTTCAGAACCCATATTTGCATTATCAAGGGTTGGCCAATTCTTTTAAAGTTACATTCCAAAATTTTATGGCCAATTTGATTACATTTAAAGCATTTAATGATATGATCTTTAGTTGAAGCTCTGGTAAAAATATTTCTAGCATTTTGCTACTTTCTAGAAATATTAAAACTAATTTCTATTTTATTGAAAATAGTCCTATTAACTTTAACATAGATTAGAGATTTTGAAAACTAATGATAAACTTTTCAGCAATAGATTTTAAAACATCAATCTCTCTTCTTATTTTTTTGTTTTCTCCCAAGAGCTCTTTCTTTTCATTAAATTTTTTTTTTTTTAAAGAGAATCTTAAAGTATCATTATCCTTTTTAAGTTCCATGTATTCTTTAACTAAAAAATTTTTAGATTTAATCCATTCTTCTTTTTCTTTAGTTAAAGTATTCTTTTCTTTTAAGATATCTTCTTTTTCAGTTAATAGTTTATTCTTTTCATCAGCTAGAAGAAGATTAGATCTTTTAAGCTCTATATTTTTTAGTCTTAGTTTTTTGAATTCATCCATTAAATTGCTAAAGGCTTCAAATAACTCATCAAATGTAAACTCAGAGGAATTTCCTAGCATAGCTCTTTTCTTGATCCTTTCAGAATACTTTTTGAGTAGGTGGCAATCTGGCTTGTAGTGTCCCCTTTTATTGTAGTTATAATAGGTGACACTCTTTCCTTCTTTTTCTTCTTCCTTTTCTTTCTTCTTTATAGTTTTCTTTATGAGGAACTCCTTGAATTTACTTACGAGTAGCTCCATATCCTCATCATCATCTTCACTCTCTTCTTCATCTTCTTCTTTCGACTCATCACTTTCTTCATGTTGTGCAATGGATTTGAAGATGATGGTCTTCATCTTTCTTGGCTCTTCTTCTTCTTCCTTTTGAGCCAAGTTCAACTCATGAGTCATGAGTGAACCTATAAATTCTTCTAGGGATAGCTTGGTGAGGTCATTTACTTCTTGTATGACCGTCACCTTTGCTTTCCATTCCTTTGGCAATGACCTTAAAACCTTGCAATCAAGTTCATAGTTAGTAAAGATTTTGTCAAGACCATTTAGAGCATTAATAATATTAATAAATTTAAAAAATATTTAATAAATTGACTCATATTTTTTTATTTTAAATATTTCATATTTATGAACAAGTAAATTAATTTTGGAGTCTTTTATTTGGCTTATTCCCTCATGAGTCACTTCCAATCTTTTTCAAATTTTCTTTGCTGATGTATAAGTAGATATTCTATTAAATTCTTGTACATCAAAAGAGCAATAAAAAATATTGATGGCTTTAGCATTTAATTGAGCCATCTTTTTATCAAAATCATCCCAATCCTTTTTCGATTTGGGAATAGACATACCATTAATTTCAATTATGGATGTGTGGTCCTCTAGTTATGACTCCACACATGTCATAATCTAAAGCTTATATGAAAATTTTTATTTTAGCTTTTCAAAATGTATAATTTATGCCATTAAATAGTGGTGGTCTAGATATGGATTGGCCCTCAATAAATAATCAACCAAATGGGGTTGTCATGATCTGAAAACCACTAGGTTAACAAATAAATATTAGAGCACCTGCTCTGATACCAATTATTATCCAAAGGTAGCAACCCAGGAGGAGGATGATGAATTAGGTTCCTATAAAATTTTAATTAAATTTACTTTTTAAACAAGTATGTGCTTTGATTTTAATCAAAGTAGTGTGTTGAAATGTAAACAATATAGGTAGTGGAATTAGGATAATAAAATTAAACTATGAAAGTAAAGCAAGAATTATAAGCATGCAAAGTATGCAAAGAAAAAGAAGAATAAAGCACCACACAAATACATAAAGATTTATAGTGGTTCGGTGCAACCCATACCTATGTCTACTCTCCAAGCTTTTCTTGGCATTTTCACTATAATCTACTCTTGATTATAGTATGTTTCTTTTTTAGGCTCATAAACAATCTAATTGATTTTCATAGGAGAACCAACCAAAATCTAACACCATTAGTTTTTTGGATTCACTAACAATCCAATTGATTTTTCGGGCTCACCAACCAAAATCTGTAATATCCAATTCTGGGCTTGGATGGACCTAATCTCCAAGTTTCTTTTTTCCAAAAAAACTTATAAAGAAATAAAAAATATAAGTTTAAAAATTTAGCATAGAAATAAAAATAGAAATGAAACTCTTTAAATCCTAATGAAGAAGCTAATGACGTGCTCGATCGAAGCTTAGCTTTTCTTCAATTTGTACTTGAGAGGATGAAGAAGATGTTAGAGAGGATTGCTTTGAAGGCTTGCTAAAATCTGTGCACAACTTTTCTCTCTTTTTTTTTCATTGCATATTCAATGTTCCTCACCAAAACTAATAGAAATTCTCTTTAAATTTTTTTTTCTTGCTTTCCAATTGATTCTCCATCTTTAAATACCTTTAGAGATGGTTGGAGTAAGATTTCTAGCCATTGGGAGCTCTAAAATAGTCATTAGGATAAAAAAAATAGCCATTGCAAAACTATCTGTTGAAGGCTATCCGTGCAAAATGAGACCTCTCGATTTTTCATGAGACCTCTCACCAAATTTTGAGACCTTTTAATTCTGAATCGAGATGTCTCACCAAAACCGCGAGACCTCTCGAGAATCCTGCGATACCTTACTTTCAGAGCATAGAAACTAAGTTTCTATCTCCTGAGATCGAGACATCTCGAGTTCAACCCGAGACCTCTCAAAATCATGCCAAAACTATGCCAGTCCACTCGAGAGCTCTCGAAAAAATTTTGAGACATCTCGAAAAATGCACCAAGACTATTTTGAGAGATTTTTGCTTCCAATCAAGAAGATTTGATTTTTATTTGAGTTCCACTTTATGTCTTTCTTATTTTGGTCAAAGAGCACTCTTTCTTCTGATCTTTGAAAGGTTAAGAAAAATCTTTTCTTTAAAGATCTTAACTTGTTGAATTTTTGTAGATTTTTTTTTAAATGATTCTTCAATTTAAATATCCAAAAAGACCTACATCCACTCATGAAATACATGGCTAAATACTCAAACACTCAAAGTTTGGCAATCATCAAAATCAATCATGGAGTCAACATCATTCTATTAACGCAAAGTATGTATCATAGATACTTTAAATGCACACTATGATAGAAAAAAACTCTTTCATTAATTTATAGTCAAAATTATACAATTATCCATAAAAGTGTATTACAAGTGTTTAGCCAATCTAGCTTCTAGAGCACACATCTAATAGAGAGAGGACCAGAGAGAGGCATGAAAGAGAGGAGGGGCATCCTTGGGGCATGGTGGATGGACGCATCTAATCTAACCCTAGGCGCAAAGAGGGATTTAAATAGATCCTGCTGCGCTATGCAGTGCCACATCACTTCGACCAATCATATTGCTTGATTCCATTATATCTTAATCTGATTGGTGGAGTGATATCATCTGATCCAATCAAGATAGAGACCCCTTTAATCCTTCATAGATGGTGCCAATAGTGGATAAGCACAACTGCTTGGCACCAAGCTCTTTGATCTTATCAAGGAACCCTAGAGTCCCACCCCTGTGGGACTCCTACCTCTAATCCACATAGGCGCATGCCAAGAAGGGGCGTGCACCCTCTCTTTATTCTTCATCTAGTAAGGGGCATGCACTCCTAGGAGCTCTCCAATGGGCACATGCCACTTGGCTTTTAGTCCAAGGTTGTAGGGTCAACTGTTGACTCTTATCCAAAATAGAAAATGACAGGTGACAGGAATTGACAGGTATTATCTTAAATTCGTCTGATAAATTAAAATAACTCTTTTCTAATCTGGATAAGATCCAATCAGACTAAGACAAATCCATATAGGATTTTTAGGTAAGCCTAAAATAATTTGGCTCAGTCGAAATGAACCAGAATGACTATAAAAGGAGAATGTTAGGCTCAATCGTGTGCTAGCAAAATTTTCTTGAACCTAATTAGATCTAATCCAAATCAATTGAACTGGGTTAGACTAATTGATGACATCCAGACCCAAACCCTTGTTTGTGTGATTCAGTTCTATATGGTAATGGGATATGTCATGATCTCTATCATCATGACATCATCGAAAATATCCTTTCGATGGATCAGAACTCTTCTGATTCGAACAGCTAGAATGATCGATCATCTAAATCATTCTAATTGCTCCCAAAATCCACCAGTGACACCTAGCAGTATATGGTGGCAACCCATCAGAGCTGAATGCGAACCTCTTGGTGCAGCTACCTGTGTGATTTTGGTTCTTCTATCTTGAGCCCCGATCAGAATTAGGGTTAAGGTACAAACTCGTCAAACCCTAAGTCTCTGTCATATGATGTAAATCATTCGATTCGAGTCCAATGTGAAAATCTAAATAGAAACTCTTTTCTATTATTTCACTCTGCCATGGCCATGGGCTTATGGACTTGATTCTCATGATTATCATAGGGCTACTCCTCTACCACCGAGAGGTAGATAGATCCCATCTTGATGCAATCCAGTTCCTACAATGAACATGCTATAGCCAACATACACCTCAGGGTTCCATATGGCTAGGAGACCGAGTAATGGTGTAGTCAAACTATAACACCCTCAAGGTGAACTGCCGATGCATCTCAGGTCAAAGAACCAGACACACTACTGCAGCATCGAGTCAGTCATTGACGAGAAGGTAGACTCCTTAATGACTACTCGAGGTGGTCACGCTCAGTGCCCTCGTTCTCTAACGAGTATCCTGTACTCTCGCTCCGGTGTCTCCACACCATTAGACTCAAGACTCATCCATCCTAAAGAGAAGCGATCGTACACCAACCTTCCGGATCAATCACCATCCTCGTGATGATCCTATGGTCGGGAGCAATTTATGAGTTAATAATGATTATTCATGTCTTAAATTTTCAACTCTTGAAAATATGAATTATCATTACCATTAACTCAAAGGATGTATCACAGACACTAAATATACACATGTGATAGAAAAAAATAATTCCATTTATTAATTTTAGTCAAAATTATAAAATTTTGCCCCTAGAAGTGTATTACAAGTGTCAGCCAATTCTGGCTTCTAGGGCACATATATATCTAACAATCTCCCCACTTGTCCTAAAGCCAATTGGCTACAAGTCTAAGTCCCATCTTCTCAAGGTGGGCTTCGATCTTCTGCTGGCCCAACGGCTTTGTAAGTGGGTCTGCCACATTATCTGTGGAGTTGACTCTCTTGACCTCGAACGTAACCTTCTCGAAGGTAATCGCGGATGAGGTGGTATCGCCGCTCAATGTGCTTGGATTTCTGGTGAGACCTCGGCTCCTTAGCAAGGGCTATGGCGCCATTGTTGTCGCAGTATAGAGGAATGGCATCTGATGGCATTACTCCAATCTATGCAGCAAACTTCTTGTACCAGAATGCTTCCTTCACTCTGATGCAGCGATATATTCTGCTTCCATGGTGGAATCTGCTATCACGTTTGCTTGGAACTCTTCCAGCTGACAGCACCACCATTGCACACAAACAGACTTCCAGATGTCGACTTTCGATCATCTATATCGGACATGAAATCCGAGTCTGTGTATCCCTGGACTTGGAGTTCTCCATTACCAAAGACCAACATCAATATCCTTAGTTCTTCTCAAGTACTTAAGGATACATTTCACAGAAGTCCAGTGTTCTTCACCTGGATTTGACTGATATCTGCTTGTGACACTCACAGCATGGGCTATATCAGGTCGTGTACATAGCATGGCATACATGAGGCTCCCTATTGCAGAAGCATAAGGGATCTTGCTCATGCGTTCTATTTCCTCAGGTGTGCTAGGGGCACATCTTCTTGGAAAGATGAATACCATGTCTGAAGGGTATTAATCCCCTCTTAGAGTTTTCCATACTAAACCTCTTTAGTACTTCCTCTATGTACATCTTCTGTGAAAGTCCTAGCATCCTATTCGGTCTATCCCTATAGACCTTAATTCCTAGAATAAAGGATGCTTCACCTAGGTCTTTCATGGAGAATTCCTTGGACAACCACATCTTGACTGATGTCAACATGGGAATATCATTCCCAATAAGGAGGATGTCATCCACGTACAATACGAGGAAGACAACAGCGCTCCCACTGACCTTTTTGAAAACACATGGTTCCTCTTCATTTTTGATGAAACCAAACTTTTTGATCACATCATTGAAACGAGTGTTCCAGCTCCGAGATGCTTGCTTAAGTCCATATATGGACCTTTGCAGCTTGCAACCTTGTGATCAGTATCACTGGATGTGAAACCTAGCGGCTGTTCCATATAGATATCTTCCTCAAGATATCCATTTAAGAAATGCCGTTTTCACGTCCATTTGCCATATTTCATAATCGAAATAGGCTGCAACAGCAAGCAATGTGCGGATGGATTTTAGCATAGCTACTGGGGAAAAGGTATCCTGATAGTCAATGCCTTCGCGTTGACTATAACCTTTTGCCACTAGTCTAGCCTTGAATGTCTCCACATTCCCATCTGCACCAATCTTTCTCTTGAAGATCCATTTACACCCAATAGGTACTATACCTTCTGGTGGATCTACCAAGGTCCAGACTTGGTTTGAGTGCATCGAGTCAATTTCTGACTTCATTGCCTCTAAGCCATTTCTCGGAGTCGATATCTGATATCGCCTCGTTGTAGGTTTTGGGATCATCACCATGAGCACCATTACCTATGAGGAACATTTTCCTCTACATCCTCTGAAATAATACCTAAGTATCTTTCAGGGGGACGGGAAACTCTTTCCGATCTACGAGGTGGAGGAGGTAGTGTTCTTATTGGCTCAACCTGATTTGGTTCCACTTGGTCCTTAGCTCGTTCTGCTTGTGAGACTTTCTCATCAAGCTTAATCTGCTTTTCCAATGCCACTATCTTGAATAAACTATTTTTCAAGAAAGATATGGCATGTCGACTCACAATCACATTGTGGTCTTCTGGAATGTAGAAATAGTATCCTAATGACTCTTTAGGATATCCTATGAATCGAGCTCTAAAGGACCTAAACTCTAACTTGTCCGCTTGTTGTCTTTTGACATGAGCCGGACAACCCCAAATTCTGAGATGACTCAGACTTGGTTTCTTACCGTGCCATATCTCATACGGTGTGGTAGGAACGGTTTTAGAGGGAACCCTATTCAGTAAATAGATTGAAGTTAATAATGAATGTCCCCAAAGAAAATCAGGGAGGTCTGTGAAGCTCATCATGGATCGAACCATATCCAATAGAGTCCGATTTCTCCATTCTGAAACCCCGTTGAGTTGAGGTGTTCCTGGTGGAGTCCATTGAGAGACTATGCCATTTTTCCTTAAGATAGTCTAGGAATTCCCGGCTAAGGTATTCACCTCCTCGATCTGATCGAAGAACCTTAATGGGTTTTCCAGTTTGTTTTTCTACTTCATGTCTGAATTCTTTGAACTTTTCAAAAGCTTCAGACTTGTGTCTCATAAGATACACATACCCATACCTAGACAGATCATCGGTAAAGGTAATGAAGTAGACAAAATTGCCTCTAGCCGGCACATCAAATGGGCCGCACACATCATCAGTATGTACTAGGGCAAGGAGATCTGTGGCCCTCTCCCCATGTCCAACAAAAGGGAGTTTAGTCATTTTGCCTTGAAGACAAGATTCACAAGTTGGATATGACTCAAAAGTCAATGGACTCAATAGCCCATTTTTCTCCAATTTGTTAATCCTATCTTCTGCTATATGACCTAATCTCAGGTGCCATAGATATCTGTCGTTTGGACTATCCCTAGGTCGTTTGATTTGGCATTCACGTTTTGCTCGATAGTTAAAACAGGTACATCAATATGTAACTGATAAAGACCATTAATAAAGGAAACCATTTGCAATTTTATTTCTTTCATAAAGAATGTTACAATGGTCCTTAAAGAAGGTGATAATCACATAACCTTCTTGTGCTAAGCATGAAACAGAAATCAAATTCCTGCTAGCTGCAGGCACATAATAACAGTCTTTCAAAACTAAGTCTAAACCAGATGGTAATCGAAGAGGGTATGTTCCCACGGCTACTGCAGCAACTCTTGCTCCATTACCGATGCGTAGGATCATGTCTCCATCCCTCAGCCTCCTGCTATCCTCAAGACCCTGCATAGAAGTGCACAGATGAGCACTAGAACCAGAGTCAAGCACCCAACTGGATGCAGAAGAAACCGTAAGGTTAGACTCAATAACGAGCATACCTCCAGAAGGACCTTCCTTCTTGTTCTTCAGGGTGGCCAGGTAAGTAGGGCAGTTCCGCTTCCAATGGCCGTCGCTGTTGCAATGGAAACACTTTCCTTTGCCATCGGCCTTCTTCTTCGGCTTCTGCCTTCTTCTTCTTTGATCCTTCCACCTTTTGCTTTTTCACAGACTTCTTTTTCTTTCCATAAGACTTTCTTTTGGAAGAAGTCCGTTCCATAGCAAGAACTGAGCCTTTAGAACCTTTCATAGAAAGCTCAGCGGTAACCAGCATATTCATTAATTCGGCCAAGGAATTTTGAAGTTTATGCATGTGGTAATTCATGATGAATTGCCCATATGCATCAGTCAAGGATTGCAGAATAATATCGTTCTGCAAGATCCAAGTCCAACTTCACACCGAGCTTCTCAAGCTCTTCCATGTCCTTGATCATTGTCATCAGACAGTGATCTTGGACTGACTGCCCATCACGCATCTTAGCCTTAAAAAGTCATTTCGTGACTTGATATTTGGCTGCGCGACTCTGTTCACCAAACATCTCCTGCAGGTGAGCCAACATTTGGCGAGCAGTCCCGATATCTTCATGTTGGCGCTGGAGCTCATCAGACATCGAGCCCAACATGTAGTATCTGGCCTTATTATCTTCGTCTAATCCATTTTTCCAGAGACGCTCTCTGTTCAGTGGATGGACGAGGCTGGTAAGGTGGGAGGGTCCTGGTCCAAAACATGTGTTAACTTCTCTGAACCCAAAATAATTTTGTAGTTCCTGAGCCAATCTTTATAATTGGGTCCAGTCAGTCTATGTGTGTCCAGGATACGTGCCAATGGGTTGGACGCAGACATTTTTCCTGTAGAGAGTCAAAGATTCTAGTTAGATACTGTAATTTTGACTTGACCAATTTATTTAGAGATTTATTTTTTATTTAGGGATTTTATTTTTAAACAAATTAGCTCCCACTATTTTCTCGGATCCCTACACTCCCTCTGTAGAGATGCAAAAATCTCCATGATTAATGATTTCTAGTGGGTGGTGCGGTCTCACCAACTGACTCATCACCTCACCTAACAGTTATTGGTGATGGGTTAGCCAATGAGTGAACAACTCTTGTTCAATGATTCTCTAATCATGGTGCACCCAAACTTGGTCTCTAATTCATGAATCTCACCGTATCCGGAATATTGATCCACTCCTTAGTTAAGTCAGACCCACCATTTGCATAGACTGGGTTCCTAATTGAGTCTCTCACCGTATCCAAAATATTGAGCCCAACTCATCCTCCAGCCCATAGCATCCAATGCCTAATAGACATGGTTGCATCTTTCCCGGTGCAACTGAGCCACTGTATCCAGCCGAGAACAATCAACCCCGGGAAGGGCCCGCACATCTACAATGGTGGAAGACCTCAGACTTAATCTTTTCTTAGGGAGAATTGATTCAGGTCTCATTAAACTAGACTTGGCTTAGTCATAACAATTATGACTAACCTAGTGGCATGGGTTAGCTCGGATTATTGACCACCTCAGATCAGAACTGTGTCAACAGATATGGCCAGGTAAGTGAGACCGGTGGAAGGAATATGCCATTAACTCGCACAAGAACGCATTCAGGTCGAGTAGCTTCCAATTAAAAACCAGTCGGTCGTATCTGTGCCAAACTTACCTTAGACACCAAATTGTTGAGTCAGAACCAATTGGGTTAGCCTACAATCCAGACTCTAACCTCTGAGCCTAATTAGGTCTTGCTTGATCGTGACTCGATCTTGACCCAGACTTAATCCTATTAGGCTGGTCAATTTAAGCATTGTTGATCCCATCTAACCAACTCTTGATTCGGTTTGATCAACCGCTTAGACCTAATTGAGCTACCCAAGCCCGAACCCAGTATTATGAATATGTCTTAGATCTGAAATTCTCAATTTTAGACCTAATTAATATTCCATAAACTTAATTCTTAATTAAGTTGGGTTCATAAACAAAATATGCACAATAAATCCTAGGGTTTCAGGATCTAGGGTTTTGCAGAAAGTAAGTTTTGGGTTTCTGATTAAGGACGAACACGCAGCACCCCTACACATCATAAGAACACCCCATCGAATGGGAAGAGAGGGCCTTTAAACCCTTCTTCGTTCTTATGACCGGACGGCCAAGAGGAACGCCTTAATCAGGAACATGTAATCAATACTACAAAACAGTTAGATCTATATCATATATCTCATATACAAATAGATCTAATCATGGCATATTTTGCATACATCTCATGTATCAAATAATCACATATGCATGTTTTCAGATCTAAATTATCTCATAATAATCTAAAAAATTAGATTTAAATTGATCTAATCAAAATAAATTCTAATCTAGACAATTATGTAGAACTATTCTACAACTAGTCTAGACATGCATCAATCATATCTCATATGATATTTAAAATTAAATAATTTTTATTTGCTATTTTTCAGATGTTATTATAACACTTATAATATCAAAAAATAGTAAATAAGAAGAGATCTAAAATATGATTTAATCAGATTAAATCAAAGACATGCAAAACTATTCTATAGAACTATTCTATTCTAGAACTAGTCATGCATATCTTCTAATCTTAGATTCAGATCCAAATCATTTAATTTTAATTTTTTTGATTTCAGATCTGATCACATCTCATGTGACATCTAAAATCACTTTATTTTCTAATTAAAATAAAATTTAAAATCAGATCTAAATAATTTAGAACCATGGCTCTGATACCAGTTGAAGGGAAAATCCTGATTTTTCCGGTCCAGGTTCGTTCAGATCTGATCAGATCAAGAGATATATTTCAAAAATTTTCTCTTGATCTGAATCAGATCTTGATATGTTTTAGATCTGATTCTTAATTATTTAATAAATAAAATAAAATAAAAATTAAATCAAATTTAATTTACCTGATTTGGGTAATCCTATTACCCTGTAGATGATCCTGATTGCAGCGGAAAGGTTCTGGATCTTAGCCACGCAAGCGCCTGGCCTCTACCGGTATCCACTCAGGCTTGGATCTGGAGATCCTCTTCTTCTCTATCACACCTCCAAAAATTAGATCTGGATCTGATCTGGAGGATCTTCAAAACTCTTTTGAAGATCTGCAGTCGTCCTTTTGCAGCAGCGCAGCCTTCTTGCTTTTGATCGCCTTTCCTTGATCTTTGCACCAACCTAAGTCCCAAAACTTTTGGACGTGGAGAGGGAAGGAGAGAAGAGGGATGGCATGGAGAAGGAGAGGGAGAGGCAGCCTTGGGGCATGGGGAATTCATTCTAATCTTAACCCTTAGGGTTGGGCGCAGGGTCTTATTTATAGACCTAAGCTGTGCCATCCAACTCCTCTTCCTTTCAACCAATCACAACCCTTTGTGAAAATCAGATCTAAATCTGATTGGTGGAATAGAGTCCCTGGATTCCTTAGAGAGACCCCTAATTCCTCCTAAATGACACCAGTAAGGATAAGTCAAACTATTTGGAGAACTCTTTGGAATCCAAAAGGAAGGTGGAGTCCTTGTCACCCCAAGGACTCCTGCCGCCTCCTTGGGCTCACGCCAAGGGGGCGTGCGCCCTTCTCCTTGCCAGGTTCTGGCAGGGGGACATGGCCCCCACCAGCTCTCCAATAGGTGCATGACATGTGGTCAAAAGTCAAAGGTTGTCAATGGTCAACTTTTGACCAAAGTCCAAAGATAAGAAAATGGCAGGTGACCAAAAATGGCAGGTAATGTCTTACATTCAATAAATAAGACAACCTTTTTCTGACTTGGACAACCTCCAGTCAGACCATATAGAAGGCCTCTGGATTCCAAAGAGCACAAACTCCTTTGGCTCAGTCAGGACAACTTATTTATGATAGTAAAAGAAGAACGTTAGGTTCAATCGAGTGCTAGCACGATTTCCTTGAACCTAATTGAATCTCATTCAGATCAATTGAACTAGATCAGTTCAATTGATGATCACCAGATTCAAACCCTTGTTTGTGTGACCCAGTTAGGTTCAGTTCTGTATGGTAATGGGATATGTCATGATCTCTATCATCGACATCATCGAAACTCCTTTCGATGGATCAGAACTCTTCTGATTCGAACAGCTAGAATGATCGATCATCTAAATCATTCTAATTGCTCCCAAAATCCACCAGTGACACCTAGCAGTATATGGTGGCAACCCATCAGAGCTGAAAAATGCGAACCTCTTGGTGCAGCTACCTGTGTGATTAAGTTCTTCTATCTTGAGCCCCGATCAGATTAGGGTTAAGGTGAACTCGTCAAACCCTAGTCTCTGTCATATGATGTAATCATTCGATTCGAGTCCAATGTGAAAATCTAAATAGAAACTCTTTCTATTATTTCACTCTGCCATGGCCATGGGCTTCTGGACTTGATTCTCATGATCATCATAGGGCTGCTCCTCTCCACCGAGGTAGATAGATCCCATCTTGATGCAATCCAGTTCCTACAATGAACATGCTATAGCCAACATACACCTCAGGGTTTCCATATGGCTAGGAGACCGAGTAATGGTGTAGTCAAACTATAACACCCTCAAGGTGAACTGCCGATGCATCTCAGGTCAAAGAACCAGACACACTACTGCAGCATCGAGTCAGTCATTGACGAGAAGGTAGACTCCCTAATGACTACTCGAGGTGGTCACGCTCAGTGCCCTCGTTCTCTAACGAGTACCTGTACTCTCGCTCCGGTGTCTCCACACCGTAGACTCAAGACTCATCTACTAAAGAGAAGCGATTGTACACCAACCTTCCGGATCAATCACCATCCTCGTGATGATCCTATGGTCGGGAGCTGTTTATGAGTTAATAATGATTATTCATGTCTTAAATTTTCAACTCTTGAAAATATGAATTATCATTACCATTAACTCAAAGGATGTATCACAGACACTAAATACACAATATGATAGAAAAAATAACCCATTTTATTAATTATAGTCAAAATTATAAAATTTTGCCCCTAGAAGTGTATTACAAGTGTCAGCCAATTCTGGCTTCTAGGGCACATAGGGCACTAGCTATATGAGGAGTAACCCTTAATGTGGGCTTAGATGCATGGGTCCAAGATTTTTTTTTTTTGACAATGATCAAGGATCTTGAAGGGCTTGAGAAGCTCGGTGTTATATTGGACAAGGACTTGCAAATTGATGTGATTCTACAGTCCTTGACTGATGCATATGGATAGTTCATCATGAACTTTCATATGCATAAACTGCAATGTACCTTGGCTAAATTTATGAATATGCTGGTTACTGCTTAGCTTTCAATGAAAGATTCAAAAGGCTGTACTTGCTATGGAGTGGCCTTTCACCAAGAGAAAGTCTTTAGAAAAGAAAAAGAAGTCTATGAAGAAGTAGAAGGTAGAAGGTGGGAAGAAGAAGAAGGGAGAACTAAAGAAGAAGGTTGCTAACAAAGAAAAATATTTTCATTGCAACACCGATGGCCATTAGAAGTGGAACTGCCCTTCATACCTAGTCAGCCTAAAGAACAAGAAGGAGGTAGATCTTTCTGGAGGTATGCTCATCATTGAAACTAACGTTATGGTTTCTTCTGCATCCAGTTGGGTGCTTAACTCTGGTTCTAGTGCTCACTTGTACACTTCCATGCAGGGTCTTGAGAAGAGCAGGAGGCTGAGGGATGGTGAGATGATCCTGCATGTCGAAAATATAACAAAAATTACTGCTGTGGCGGTGGGAACCTACGCTCTTCGACTACCATTAGGATTAGTTTTAGTTCTTAGGAACTATTATTTTGTGCCTACAGTAAGCAGAAATTTAATTTCTATTTCTTGTTTAGCATAAGAAGGTTATGTAATTAGTTTTTTAAAGGACCATTCTACTATTTTTTTGAAAAAAATAAAATTATAAGTATTTTCTTAATTAACGGTCTTTATCAGCTATATATTGATGTTTCTATGTTTAATGTTGAGCAAAACATGAATGCCATAGCATCTAAGCAACCTAAGATTATTGAAATGAAAGATATCTATGGCACCTTAGGCTAGGTCATATAGTTGAAGACAGCATTAACAAATTGGAGAAATCTGGACTAATGGGTCCATTGACTTTTAAGTCATATCCGATTTGTGAATTATACCTTTAAGGGCAAATGACCAAACTTTCTTTTGTAGGACATGAGGAAAGGGCCACAGACCTACTTGTCTTGGTACATATAGATGTGTGCAGTCCATTTGTTGCGCTAGCCAGAGGCAACTTTTCTACTTCATCATCTTTATCGATGATATGTCACAATACATGTATGTGTACCTAATGCGATACAAGTCTGAAGCCTTTAAAAAGTTCAAGAAATTCAGACATGAAGTAGAAAAGCAAATCAAAAATCCGTTAAGATTCTTTGATTAGATCGAGGAGGTGAATAACTTAGTTAGAAATTTCTAGACTATCTCAAGGATAATGGCATAGTCTCATAATGGACTCCACCTGAAATGCCTCAACTCATTGGGGTTTTAGAATGAAGAAATCAGATCCTATTAGATATGATCCAATCCATGATGAGCTTCATGGACCTTCTTGAGTTTCTTTGGGGACATAGTTTAATGACAACTATATACCAACTGAATAGGATTTCATTTAAAACTAATCCTACCACACCGTATGAGATATGGCATGGTAAGAAATCAAGTCTGAGTCACCTCAGAATTTGGGGTTATCTGGCTCATGTCAAGAGACAACAGGTGGACAAATTAGAGTCTAGATCCTTTAGAGCTCAGTTTATCGAATATCCTAAAGAGTCAATAGGATATTATTTCTATCTTCTAGAAGACCACAATGTGATCGTAAGTTGACATGTCATTTTTCTTAAAAAATAATTTATTCAAGATGATGGCATCAAAAGATAGATTAAGCTTGAGGAGAAAGTCTCCGAAGAGCAACGAGCTAAGGAACCTATGGAACCTAGTCAATTTGAGTCGATCCAAACACAATCTCCTCCATCTCATAGATCAAGTAGGATTTTCCATCCTCCTAAGAGGTACTTAGGCACTATTCAAGAGAATGTAGAGAAAATATTCCTCATCGAAAATGGGGTTCATGGTGATGATGCTAAAAACTATGACAAGACGATATCTGATATTGACTTCGAGAAATGGTTAGAGGCAATGAAGTCAGAGATTGACTCAATACAATAAAACTAAGTTTGGACCCTGGTTGATCCATCTGAATGTATTGTACCTATTAGGTGCAAATGGATCTTGAAGAGAAAGATAGGTGTAGATGAAAATGTAAAGACATTCAAGACTAGGTCAGTAGCAAAAGGGTATAGTTAATATGAAGGCATTGACTATCAAGACACCTTTTCACTAATAGTCATGCTTAAATCCATCCACACACTGCTTACTATTGTGGTCTATTTTAATTATGAAATATGACAGATGGACATGAAAATGATGTTCTTAAATGAATATCTTAAGAAAGATATCTATATGAAATAACCCCTTGGTTTCACATCCAGTGTTAGTGATCATAAGGTCTGCAAGCTGTAAAGATCCATATATAGAATTAAGCAAGCATCTCAGAGCTAGAATGCTCATTTTAGTGATATGATCAAATCATTTGATTTCATCAAAAATGAGGAGGAGCCCTTTGTATTCAAAAAGATCAATGAGAGCGTTGTTGTCTTCCTCGTATTATACATAGATGACATTCTCTTGATTGGGAATGACATTTGCATTTGACCATGGTTAAAATATAGTTGTCAAAAGAATTTTTTATGAAAAATCTTGGAGAGGCATCCTTCATATTGGGACTTACGGTCTATAGGGACAGACCGAAGAGGACGCTGGGTCTTTCATAGATGTTGTACATACAGGAGGTGCTGAAGAGGTTCAATATGGAAAACTCCAAGAGGGGACTAGTACCCTTCAAACATGGCATTCATCACTCCAAGAAGATGTGTCCTAACACACCTAAGGAGATTAAATGCATTAGCAAGATTTCATATATTTTGGCAATAGGGAGTGTCATGTACGCCATGCTATATACATGACCTAATATTGCACATGCTATGAGTGTCACGAGCAGGTATTAGTTGAATCTAAGTGAAGAGCACTAGACTTCTGTGAAGTGTATCCTTAAGTACTTGAGAAGGACTAAAGATACATTTCTGATCTTTGGTAATGGAGAACTCCAGGTCCAGGGGTACACTGACTCAGACTTTATGTTTGATATAGATGATCGAAAGTTGACTTTTAGTAGTCTGTTTATGTGCAATGATGGTATAGTGAGCTAGATGAGTTGCAAGCAGACTATGATAGAAGACTCCATCATGAAAGCAGAATATATCACTACATCGAAAGCTGTGAAGAAGGTATTCTGATTCAAAAAGTTTACCATAGAGCTCAGAGTGATGCCATCGGATGTCGTCCCTCTGTACTATGATAACAGTGGTGCCATAGCCCTAGCTAAGGAGTCGAGATCTCACTAGAAGTCTAAGCACATCGAGCAGTGGTATCACCTCATCCATGATTACCTAGAAAAGGGATACGTCGATGTCAAGAGAGTCGATACCACAGACAATGTGGCTAACCCATTGATGAAGCCATGGAGCCAGCAGAAGATCGAAGCCCATATTTAGAAGATGGAACTTAGATTTATAGCCAATTGACTTTAGATCAAGTGGGAGTTTATTAGATGAGTGCCCTAGAAGCCAGATTGGCTAATACTTGTAATACACATTCTAGGAGCATTTTTGTAATTTTGACTTAAAATTAATAAAGAATTATTTTCTTCTATCACATTATGTATGAAGTGTCTATGATACATCCTTTGAGTTAATAGGTATGATAATACATATTTTCAAGAGTTGAGAATTTAAGACATGTATTTTCATAATTAACTCATAAATTGCTCTCGATTGTAGGATAATTATGAGAATGGTAATCGATCTGGAAGATCAATGTATGATTACTTTTTTAGGATAGATAAGTCTTAAGTCTATAGTGTGGAGACACTAGAACAAGAGTATAGGTACTCATTAACAATGAGGGCACTGAGCGTGACCACCTCGAGCAATCATAAGGGAGTCTACCTTCTCATCGATAACTAGCTCGATGTTGCAGTTATGTTTGGTTCTTTTACTTGAGGTGCATCGATAGTTCATTTTGAGTGTGTTATAGTTTGACTACACCATAACTCGATCTTCTAGCCATTTGGAATCTTGAGGTGTATGTTGGTTATAGCATATTAATTATAGGAACTAGATCGCACCAAGATGGGATCTATCAACCTCGGTAGAGGAGCAGTTGTATGATGATCATGAGATCAAGTTCATAAGCTCATGGCCATGGTAGTGTAAAGGAATAGAAAATAGTTTTCTATTAGGGTTTCATAATGAACTAGAATTGAATGATTCAATTATATGACGGGGTGTTGGGTTTGACGAGTTTACATTAACCCTAGTCCTATCGGGGCTCATGATTGAAGAACCCAATTACACAGGTAGCTGCATTGAGAGGTTCATATTCAATTTTAATGGATAGCTACCATATACTGCTAAGAATCACTGGTGGATTTTGGGACCAATTAGAATGGTCTTGATGATCAATCATTCTAATTAGATGAATCAGAATAGTTCTGATCCATCGAAAGATGTTTTGATGATTTGATGATAGAGATCGTGACATGTCTCATTATCATATAGAACTGAATCTAACTGAATTATATAAATAAGAGTTTGAGTCTAGATGTCATCAATTAGGCTAGCCCAATTTGATTGATTTGGATTAGATCCAATCAAGTTCAAGAAAATCATGCTAGCATACGATTGAGCCTAACATTCTCCTTCTGTAGTCTTTTTAGTTCATCTTGACTGAGCCAAATTAGATTTGGCTCATCCAGGAGCCTTGCATGGGTTTGTTTTAGTTTGACTAGAGCTTGTCCTAGTCAGAACAGGCTTGTCCTGATCAAAACAAGGCTTGTCCTAAAATCATGAGATGAAATTTGGACATGGCTTTTCTGAAAACTCTGTATGGATTTATCTTGATTTGATTGAACCTAGTCCTGGCCTAATCAAGACTTGTCCTGTGTTGATTAAGACTTGTCCTAATTTTATTGGATAGGACTTGATTAAGGCTTATCTTAAATTCCATAAGATGGGAATTGGACAAGGGTCAAAGGTTGACCCGTGTTGCAGGAAAGAAGGGAGAAGGGGCGTGCACCTTTTGGAGAATTTTTAGGGCTACACGCCCCTTAATTATTTTGCATGGAGAAGGGCTCACATCCCCTTCTGGGCATGCAGTCAATGATGGGACAAGGAGGTGCATAAATTTAAATAAATCTAGAGTTTGTAGAGATTAAATGCTAGGAAGGAAGAGCCCTTTGCACCTATGGCTCTTCCTTATCCATTTTTTGCACCACTTATGGCTGAATTTTGGGCAACAAAACTAGGTGGAGACTTGGTATTTGGCATAAAACATTAGATTAGAATCTAATTTAATCAAGTAATTTGATTACTTGATCAACCAAGACTCTTGGTGGCGCAGGAGTCTCTATAAGAACCCCTGCACCCTAGGATTTGCTTATGCCTAGGTCACCATGCCCAAAGGCTGCCACCCCATTCTTCCATCTCCACACCACCCTCTAGTCCTCTCCCTCTTCTCGATACCTAACTGTTGGGCAAAATTTGAGAAATAAGATCCAAGGTTGTTGGCACAAGGTTCAGACTGTGAGACAACCAGTTCGTGAGATGAAAGTGCATCCTTCGGAAGTTGTTTTGAAGGATCTATAAGAAGACTCTTGATATAATCTTTGGAGAATAGATCCCATAGGAGAAGGCATTCAAAACTAGCCGAAGTGGACTTCGATAGAGGCTGGGCACATGCACGGCTAGATCCAGAGCCTCAACTGGAGCCGTATCATCATCAGGATAACTGTTTATCCTAATTAGGTAACAAACGTTGTTACAATTTTGATTTAATTTTTGTTTTTAAAATCAAATCATGGAGATCAAGTCTAAGAACTCTCAGATCTAATCAAATTTTATAGAAAATTTTAGAAAATTTTTCTACAGATCAGATTGATCCTATGAGGGAAAACTAGTTTTTTCCTACAATAAGTACTTGATTGTAGGTAGAAACCTTTCATCATTGAATTAAAAATTTAGGAAGTCCAACACCAAAGTACAGTGAGTTGCTTGCAAGTCACCATGATGATCTTAGGTCTGAAGGATACTTATATCCATTATTGTTGGGAAACATTCTTGAGAGCAGAGTGCTCTGAAATTATCATATTTAGTGTATATGTGCCCCTACATGTCATCCATATGCCATACCATGTCTTCACACTTCTTGGTTAAGAGGACAACCAATCTATATGGTACATAGTGATCTATACTCAATATAACTATCATCCTTGTAATATTATATCATTTGGTCATGAACAGATTTAAGGATTAAATAATAAATTCTCTTTTATTGATTTAATGTAGTCCTAAAAGCTTCATCACATCACATGAGTTCATTAGAAAATGTACACTATATGATGAATCTGCCAGGATAATTTTTATTCATTTATAATTCATATACATATAAAATGAGCATAACCATCTACAATCTAGATGATTAGCTTTGGAACATATTTTCCAACAATTGCTACTTGAACTAAAGCCAATTGGTACAGTATGGTATACCCATCTTCGACTTGTAATTGTTGAACTTCTTGACTTTGAGGGCTTCAGTGAATGGGTTGGCTAGATTCTCCTCTCTATCAATCTTTGAAAGCTCAATATCATCTCGATCTATAATCTCCTAGACAAGGTGATAGCGGTGCATAATATGCTTGGTGCGGTGATGGGACTTCAATTCCTTCGCTTGAGCTATGGCTCTAGTGCTGTTGCAATAGAGCATAATTGGATTATCAACAGAGGGTGCCACTCCTATCTCACCGATGAATTTCTGCAATAATATAGCTCCTTCGCAACATCAGATGTTGTGATATGTTCTACCTCGCATACTAAGCCATCCGTGATATGATGCTTGAAACCTTTTTAGAAGATCACTCCACTATATAGGATAAACACATATTCCAATTGCTGACAATACCCCTTGGCAAGTAGACGGGCTTTATTAGATGAGTGCCCTAGAAGCCGGATTGGCCAATACTTTGTAAAAAAATTTTTAGAGTTATTTTTATAATTTTGAGTTAGAATTAAGAGAAAAGTTATTTTCTATCATATTATGTATTTAAAGTATCTATGATACATTCATTGAGTTAACAAGCATGATAACATATATTCTCAAAAGTTGAGAATTTATGACTTGTGTTATCATAATTAACTTATAAATTACTTTTGATCATAGAATCATCATGAGGATGGTGATGGATCTAGAAGATTGGTGTACAATTACTTTCTTAGGATAGATGAGTCTTAAGTCTATGGTGTGGAGATACTGGAGTGAGAATATAGGTACCTATTGAGAACAAGTGCACTGAGCGAGATCATCTTGAGCTATCATAAGGGAGTCTACCTTCTCGTCAATGACTAGCTCGATGCTGTAGTTGTGTGTCTAGTTCTTTTACTTGAGGTGCATTGACAGTTCATCTTGAGTGTGTTATAGTTTGACTATACCATAACTTAATCTCCTAGCCAATCGGAATCTTGAGGTATATGTTGGCTATAGCATGTTTATTGTATGAATTGGATCACACAAATATGGGATCAATCAATCTCGATAGAGGAGGAGTAGTCCTATGATAATCATGAGATCAAGTTCTTAAGCCCATGGCCATGGTAGTGTGAAATAATATAAAAGAGTTTTCTATTAGAATTTTACATCGAACTCAAATCAAATAATTTATTTATATGATAGGTGTAGGGTCTGACGAGTTCACCTTAACCTAGATCTTGTCAGGGCTCATGATAGAAGAACCCAATCACACAAATAGCTACATCAAGAGATTCATATTTGGTTTTGATGGGTTGCCACCACATATTGCTATGTGTCACTAATGGATTTTGGAATCAATTAAAATTATCTTGATGATCGACGATTCTAATTAGATGAATTAGAAGAGTTTTGGTCCATTGAAAGATATTTCAATGATGTCAATGATGGAGATCATGATATGTCCCATTACCATATAGAACTAAACCTAACTAGATCACATAAATAAGCATTTGAGTCTGAATGTCATCAATTTGGATAACCTAGTTCAATTGATTTGGATTAGATTCAATCTGGCTCAAGAAAATGGTGCTAGCACACGATTGGACGTGTCCTTTTTCTTTTATCGTCTTTCTGGCTCATCTCGATTGAGTCAAATTAGATTTGGCTTATCCAAGAACTCTGTATGGATTTCTCCTAGTCTGACTGGAGCTTGTCCATGTCAGATTAAGGTTTGTCCTAACCAGTTCAGGATTTGTCTTAACCCTATGAGATGGAAACATGACATGAGACCGTTTGACTCGATCTTTGCAGGAATTGAGGGACAAGGGGCGTGCGCCCCCTTGAGATTTTCTAGGGGTGCACATCCCCAGGTATTTTGTGCATGGAGAGAAGGGTGCATGCCCCTCCTGGCATGCACCCTATGTGGATTAATTTGGGAGTTATCCATTTTGAATGGACTTTGAATTAGTCAAAAGGTTTGAACTATTCAAACTCCTATAGGGAGAATCCCTATGCCCACTCCTTCCTTGTCAGATTTGTGGTGTCATTTATCTTTTATTTTGGATGACAAAACCAAATGAAAATCTAGTGTTGGGTGTGGGATTTAAGCCTAGAGTCCTTCTGCTTTAAGAAACAAGTTGCTTAAAGCTGCAGGACTCTAGGGTGGTCTATTTAAAGACCCTGCGCCCTATGGTAATCCAATACTAATACCTCCATGCCAAAGCTCTGCCACTTTGACCATCTCCATGCCTCCTCCTTGCTGCTCTTATCCCTATTCTCCATGCCCAAATAGTTGGGCAAAATAGCGAGCAAAGCTATGTTTCTACAGGCGCAAAGATCAATTCGTGACGACCTTATTCGTAAGACGAATGCACTATTATCGAAGATCAGTTCGAAGGCATCCTAGATTGATTTCAGATCTAATCTTTTGCTAGCAGATCCAAAAGGAGAGGATGTTCAGATCTAACTTGCGTGCACTCTAGTAGAGGTCAGGAGCGTGTGTGGCTAGCATCAAAACTTCAAATCACCAACAAATCATCACTACGGGTAAACTGTTTACCCGATCATGTAACATGAAATGTTATTCTTTTATTTTAATTTTAATTTTTATGATTAAATTAATCTAATCAGATCTACAAATCGTCAGATCTAATTAGATCTTTGAAATTTTTTTAAAAAAAATTTACTTTAGATCAGATCAGATCAATCCTATGGCCTAGGAATAGTGATTCCTTCAACTGGTATCAAAGCCGCATTTATAGTTCTAGATTTAGTTTTAGATTTGATCTAAATTTTTTTTATGATCTAATTAGTTAAGTTTCACATGTCATGAGATGTACTTAGATTTGAAATTAGTAGATGTATTTAAAATTTTTGTTTATATGATATATGCGATACATGTCTAGACTAGTTTTATAGTTCTATGCTATGAATAGTCTAGATCTAAAAATTTTTATGATGTGATCATTTAAATTTTAATTTTTAGATGTTACAACTGATGTAATCAGATTTGAAACATATATTCAAATATTTTAAATTGATATATATGATATATACGAAGCATATGTAGGTTAGATCTTTAATCATATATGAGATATATGTTTTAGATCTACTTGTTTTGTAGTGTAGTTCATGTTTCTGATTGAGGCATTCCTCTTGGTCATTCAGTCATAAGAGTGAGAAGGGTTTAAAGGTTCTCTCTTTTCATTCAATGGGATGCTTTTTTGGCATGTAGGGGTACTGCATGTTTGTCCTTAATCAAAAATCAAAAATTTATTTTTCTGTTAAATCCTAGATCTAAAATCCTAGGATCATTACATGCTTTGATGTTGAACCATGTCTTGACTTAATTAAGAATTAAGTTTATAAAATTAATTAGGTCTTTTAGATCTAAGACACCTTCATAAAACATGGGTTCAGACATTGGTAGCTCAATTAGGTCAAGCGGGTGATCAAATTGAATTAAGAGTTGGTTAGGTGGGATCAAGAGTGCTTAGATTTGACCATGAAGGAAAAGATCTAGGGTTTCATGAACCTATTTCAAAACTTTTTTCAAAATAAGTCAGCAGAAGTAATAAACTAATCATATTAATTTATTATAATATATGAATTAATCCTAGATCTAAGATATTATCTCATGATCTATGCATGCCATTAAATCTAAAATTAAAAATCGAGCAAAGATGATGTTGATTACATCAATATCAAAGCTATACTAGATCTAATCTAGAAAGAAAAAGAAAATCAAATTTCTCTTACATTTATAAGTTAGGTTTTTCAACTCACTGATCCAAGACTGAGGTCATCACTCTAAGCCGCACATGTGTCTAGTCTCTATAGGATGTCCATATAAGGCCTTGATCATCGATCTAAAGTCCAGGGATAGGAAATCATCACAACATGCTAGTACTGTACTGATCCTTCTTTGATGGCTGATCGGAAGCCTCCTCCAAATCATGGGTCCTCCAATAATTAAAAGAATAATTAGAGGATTTGAAAAGGGAATCACTCTTTTAAAATCTCATAAAAGGAGGAAGAGAGAATCAAGAAAAATCCTAGAGAAGAACCCTTTCTTCTCCCTTCTTTTTCTCTCACTAGGACATAGTGACTTGTGTCTCCATGAAGCACCATGCCTAGATCTTCTTTGCACCCAAGCTTCCCACATCCCAAACCTCTCTCTCAAATATAAAACTTGTAGAAAAGCCATATCCTAACTCTCTTTAAATAGAGAGTTAAGATAGAGTCCTTATCTAGGTCAAACACTTAGAAAGGTAGGTCTAAATTGAGCAAGGATTGGGGCACCCATCATTTGGGCATCCCCTCCTTATATTTTTCATGGATTTTAGAGAATATGTGAAAAAAAATTTTCTATTTCTTACAAAAAAAATAGAGGGAAATCAGGTGGTTTGGTGCCTCAAAGAAATAAGGAAAGCTAATGGTCAAACTCTATCCAATAAAGATCTAGGTCAAAGTAACTTGTTTGTTTTGACCTATTCCTTAACTAATTTCCTTCTAAAATAGTGGAAGACAAGAAAAGGGCATGGGTACTATCTAAAAATAAAATTTCTCATAAAAATTCTAAGAGAATTGGCATTGGGGGGCATGGAAAGTAAGGTGGCGCAAGATGGAGAAATACTAGTCACACTAGGACTTCTAGTTTTGACTTAGTCCAACTTATTATTTGAATCTAATTAAATTAAAATTAATACAACCCAATTAGAGATGATCTAAGTATAATTAAGATCCTAATTAAATCAAATTAAATTAAATTTAAATTTAATTTTTAATTAAATTAGAAATTAGGTGCATACAAGTCTTAATTGAATAGGGACTTGTTCTTTCTTGCAATTGACTTATCTCATCAACTAATTACACTTTATCCAATCAAGTCTAAACTAAATCTAAATAAATTATATTTAATTAAACTTAATCTCAGTCCTCTATCTTAATTAAATTAAGCTAATTAGCAATCTAATTGCTAATCAATCCTCCTATAATATTTGCACTAGGTGAAACATCAATTATATTGATTGTTTGACCGTAGAATGATTCTAAATTATTGATCAACCATCAGATCGAGACCTTTTATGTGTGTGACCCTATAGGTTCGATCCTAAATCGATAGCATAGAATTAAATTTTTGTACCAATCAAAGTGACCATCTAGTAATGGTACCCGATGGTCAAATAGGTTGAATGTGTAAAGCAATACTCTTAGAATCCACATGGATATAGTTTCCGTATAATTCATTCCCTTGACCTAAATGCTTAAATGATGATTCAAAGTTTAACTATAAACTCTAATTTTATCATCCACATTGTATTTCAAAATACCAAATCCATTGTTGGAAAATATGTAGAATTTCATGCATACATTTTGAAACTTTTTTCGAATTAAGAAGCAGTGGAAGACATAGATTAAATAATTTAATCTAATTATGCATGTGATCTAATCACTAAACCCTACATCTAGGACCTACAACATGTCATGATACATACATAAATCTAAAAAGTAAAATTAGATTGGTTGGTATTGATTAAATCAATACCTAGATCTAGAACACTTCTAGAAAAACCTAGATCGTATCTAGGTTAGATAAAAGATCAAATCTTATACCTTTACATGGGTCGAGAATACCGCAGCTGAATTTCATTATTGTTCTTTATTGCTTGGAGCCACATAGCATGTCTAGCCTCTATAGATAGTTTGGAGGTTTGTCGAACAAAGATCTACCTGAAGTGCTAGCTTCTCGTGGATCCCTCTTGATGGTTAATCTAAAAAATATTCTTCGGATCTCTTGGACACTCCAAGAGATGAAGAACAAGAGAAGGAATAAGAAAAAAATCCAATACTTGGATCTCTCAAAAATCAAAAATTAAAATGTAAGAGAAAAGTCCTAAGAGAAGACATATCTTCTCTTTCAGGACATTAACCATTGATTTCCTAAACACACCTCCATGTCAGGACAAGAGGAGACCTTCTCTTCTAGAATTTTTTTATGCTTCTAGATCTATTACTCTCTAATTTTTTTCATGAAAAATCACATAAAAGATGGAGAAAAAGGGTTCTCAAAGAAACCCTAAGAGAAGATTTGCTTCTTTTCTTATTCTCTAATCAGGACATGTTTAGATCATGTCCAAAAAGGACCACCATGCCCCAACTCCTTTGAGCACTCATCCTCCATGCCCTCTCCCTCTCTCTCTCAGGTTTTTCTCATAGAAAAATTACATAAAATAAGAAGAAAAAAAACTTGAAGGAAAACCATAAGATAAGACAATCTTCTCTGTTACCTTTTTCTTTTCAAGATATCAAATTTTGATGTCTTATTAAAGTCTCTTCTCTAAGAAAATTTGTGTCCAAAGCCTTCCACACCTCCTCCTCTTATTTATTTCTTTTTTTTTATGAATTTTCTAAAATTTTTCATGTCCAAAACATGAAAGGAGGCATCCTCTTTTCTATATCTAATAGACGGTCACAATCTAGTCTAATTAGGATTTCATGGAGTTTTGGTGGCGTCCAACTCTTGGATGCCACCTCTATTGGATGCCACCTCCTACATTTTTGGCATGGAATACCTAAAATCAACATAGAAAAATTAAGAAGAATGGGTCGTACAAAAGTAAGGAGGCATGAAGAAAAATTCCAATGATATGGAGAAAAATTCCAAAGGGAGAGGAGAGCAGTTTTAGGTTTTAAGGACTCTACCAAATAGAATCCAACTCAAAATCTATTTCTAAATTTGATCAAGTCAAATTTATTTCAAACTCTTCAGATATTGGATGTGGAAGAGCCTTTCTTAGGTGTAGAGAAGGCTCATAAAAATGTAGAAACAATGAGTGGGCGTGGGCTCTCTTAGGTGGTGCAAGGAAGGAGTCCTAGTCTAACTAGGACTCTCCTATTTTGACTAGGTCAAAATCTTTTGAATCTAATTCAAAATAGTTTTGAGTTAACCTAATTAATAGGCAATCCTAATCTAATTAGAAGCTTAATTAAATTAGATTTAATTAATTTTAAATCTAATTTAATTTCTAATCAATTAAAAATTAGGTGCACTCAAGTCCTAATTGAGCTAGAACTTGTTCTTCCTAGCAATTGGCTTATCTGATAAATTAATTAGACTTAATCTAATTAAGTCTAAACTAATTCTAATTAAATCTAATTTAATTAAAATTGATCTCAGCTTGATTGCTTAATCAAATTGAGCCAATTAGCAATCTAATTTCTATTCAATCCTCCTGCAACACTTGCATTAGGTTAATCATTAATGGTATTGATTGTTTAACCTTAGAATGATTCTAAATCATTGATCATCCATCTGATCAGGTAACAATCTCTAATATATGTGACTCCATAGGTTTGAACCTAAGTCAGTAGTATAAAAATTAATTTTTGTACCAGTCAAAGTGACCATCTAGTAATGGTACCCGATGTCTGGATAGGTCGAATGTATGCGAAGCAACATTCTTAGACCCCTGACCTATGATTGTCGTATAATTCATCTCTTTGACCAATAATGCTAAGGATGACATTGAGTTAGCTATCAACACTTATTATAAGTCATCCATATTATGTTTCAAAATTTTGCAAATGTCATGACTTCTTATGAGAATTACCCAGGCCTAGGTTTTGCTAAATTGAAACACAGTGAGACATTCACTTCTTGAAGTTAACTAGGAGTGGTTAATTCCATCTTGACTCACACACCAATTCTACAAGTACTTGACTGTATCCAAAAATATTCCATTGCTATATTAGAAATATAGGTAGGTTGGCACTAAGGTACAGTGAGTTGCTTGCAAGTCACCATGGTGATCTCAGGTCGGAAGGATACTTATATCCATTGGCCTTAGCTAGCTACTCTTGATAGTAGAGTACTACATTAGTCATATTAAATATAGATTTACTCGTACATCCCACCTACATGTTATAGCAATGTCTCCACATCATTTGGTTATGAGGACAATCAACGTATATGACATACAGCGATCTATACTCGATAAGTTATCATTCTTATTAATAACATATCATTTGATCGTAAATAATTTAAGAACCATTCGATAAATTCTTTTTTATTGATTAAGTATGGTTCTCAGAAGTTCATCATAATTTATGAGTTTATTTAAGAAAGATAGAGCTTTTATGATGAATAAGCCTAATAACTTTATTATTTGATAATTCATATATTAATTCCAATCATCCATAACTTAGATGATTGGCTTTAGGACACATTTCCTAAAGAATTTCACTTAGACTAACACTAATCAGAATGATATCAAATATCCTATCTTCCACTTGAGCTTGTAGAACTTAGTTCCGAGGCTTAAGTAAACGGATCGATCAAGTTGTCATTTTCCATCGATCTTCTAGAGGTCGACGTCATCATAATCTAAAATCAAAGGTGATAGCAATATAAAGCATGCTGTGATGCATCTTTGGTTCTTTAGCTTGAACTATGGCTCTAGTACTTTGGTAGAACTCGACCATCATTCGAGGGTGCCACTCCCAACCTGCTAATGAATCTTAGCAATTGCATAGCCTACATGATAGCATCAGATGCCATGATGTAGACATCACTAATAGAATAGACTATAATATTCTGCTTGGAATCTTTCCAGCAAATTGCTCCTCCAATTTCATGACTTGACACTCTCTTGCTATCATTTTGATCTGACTAGAAACTAGAATCAAATTATTCCATAAGTTTTAAGTCAGTTCCTCCATGTATAAATCACTGGATCTGAGTATTTCTCAAATACTTAAGGATTGTCTATACAATCTTTCTAGTGGTTATCAATTGGATCGACTGGTATCTATTCACTATCCTTAGTGAGTATACCATGTTTGATCTCGTATATGAAGAAATTAGATAATAGCTAAACCTTTATTTCTTGTAATGCTAAAATGTCATTTTCAATTAAGAAAATTTCATCCATAGACAACACAAGGAATAACACTATAGAAACTTTTGCCTACTTGCAAATGCAAGATTCCTCTTTATTCATAACAAAGACATATGTTCAAGACATATGTTTCAACTCCGAGATAATAACCAAATGAGCTTTATAGGTCTCTACCTTTCCATCTGCGCTACTCTGATCCTTCGAATATTCATTTACACCCAATGGATTTTATCCCTTTAGGTGAATCAACTAGTATCTACACATTATTGATTTTCATGGATTCTAATTTGAATTTGATGGCTCTAAGCCACTTTTTAGAGTCAGACCTCTATATAGCATCTATATAGATGATCGAATCCTTATTATTTCCATCGAGCTCAACAAGATCGCCATCTCGGACCTAAATATTGAAGTATCTATCCAGCTAATGCAGTACTTTGCCGGATCTCCTTAAAGCTACCAAATTAATGGGTTTTGGGTTTGATCTAATCAAAAATTCGATTCTATAGATTTAATAGAATATATTAGTTCACTCTACCGATCGAACTTCCTCAAGTTCAACTTGACAAGCATCAGTTCCTTTCCTAAGAAACTTCTTTTCCAAAAAGAATGCCTTAATACTATTGAATATCTTATGTTCTTCAACATGGTAGAACTAATAACTCTTAAACACCTATGGACTAGGATCCAAGTTTATCTGTGTGCAAATCTTTGACATAGGCCGATCAACCCCAAACCTGAAGGTGAGAGAGTCTAGGCCAATATTCGATCCATATCTCATATGGAGCATTTGCGACAAATTTACTTGAAATATTTTCAAAGTAAAATGAATAGTCTTAAGAGCTTAACCCTGAAATAGACAGACTAGTAAACCTGTTGCCTAGAGGTAGCAACCCAAGAGGGTGGAGGGGTGAATTGGATTCTTATAAAATTTTAACCAAATTTACGTTTTGAATAAGTATATGCTTTGATTTTAATGAACTGTATGCAATATAAGCAGCAGAATTAAGATAACAAAATCAAACTATGAAAGTAAAGCAAGAATTATAAGTATGTAAAGTATGCGAAGAAAAAGAAGAAAAGAGCACAACACAAACACACAAAGATTTATAATGGTTCAGTACAATCCGCACCTATGTCCACTCCCCAAACTTTTCTTGAAATTTTTGCTATAATCTACTCTTGATTATAGTATGTTTGTTTTTCAGGCTCACAAACAAACCTAGTTGATTTTCATAGGAGCACCAACCGAAACCTGACACCATTAGTTTTCCAAGTTCACTAACAACCCAGTTCATTTTTTGGGCTCACCAATCAAAACCTACAATATTCAATTTCAGGCTTGGATGGGCCTAATCTCCAAGTTTTTTTCTCCCAAAGAAACTTGTAAAGAAATTAAATTTACAAATGAAAGTTTCAGCATAGTATAAAAAATAGAGTTTAAGCTCTTTTAAATTCTAAAGAAGAAGTCGATGATGCGCTCGATTGAAGCTTGACTTTCTTTCAAATTATGCTTGAGAGGATGTGAAAGATATTGGAGAAGCTTACTTTGAATGCTCGCTAAAATCTGTGCACAACTTTCCTCTTTTTTTGCTTTTCTTTGGATATTCAATGTTCCTTACCGAAACTAATAGAAATTCTCTTTAAATTCTTTTTTTTTCAATTGATTCTCCACCTTTTAAAATACCTTTAGAGATGGTTGGAGGAGAGTTCCAGCTGTTAGGAGCTCTGAAATAGCTATTAGGATCGAAAAAAGTCATTGCAAAACTATCCATTCAAGGCTATCCATACAAAATGAGATCTCTCAATTTTTCATGAGATCTTTCGCTAGATTTCAAGACCTCTCAGTTCTGAATCGAGATGTCTCATCAGAACTATGAGATCTCTTGAGAATCCTACGAGATCTCTTGCTCTTAGAGCATAGAAACTAAGTTTTTGTATCCTGAGACTAAGACATCTTGAGTTCAACTCAAGACCTCTCGAAATCATGCCAGAACTATGTTTGGGCATGCCAGTCCACTCAAGAGCTCTCAAAAAATTTTTGAGATATCTTGAAAATTACTTTAAGGTTATTTTGATGGATTTTTGCTTCAATCAAGAAGATTTGATTTTTATTTGATTTTTACTTTGTCTTTCTTATTTTGGTCAAAGAGCTCTCTTTCTTCTAATCTTTGGAAGCTTAAGAAAAATTTTTCTTTAAAAATCTTGACTTGATGAATTTTTGTAGATCTTTTCTCAAAATGATTCTTTAATTTAAATACCTAAAAAGACCTACATCCACTCATGAAACACATGATTAAATACTCAAGCACTCAAAGTTTGGCAATCATCAAAATTAATTATTGGATCAATAATCTCCCTCTTTTTGATGATGGCAAAACTTTGAGTATATGCATAATAAAAATAAATAATGTATTTCAATATATTTTGCTAATATGTATCATGAAGACATGAATTACTAGATCAAACATATGAGTGCACACTTCATGAATATTCTTAATTAATTTTTAAAACATCAAAACTTTAAGTTTCTTAAACATCAATCCTTCAAAAATATACTCAACATACTTCTTCCCCTTTTTGACAACATTAAAAAGCTCATGGGAAGAAACAAGAAACCATTGAAATCAACATCAATGCATTAAATTGAGAGATGTATTAAGTTCATAAAATCAATTTAAATTAATCATCTTCTTTTCAAAAATTTATCCTTTAACTCAAACTAAGTTTCAAATATTCATTTTAATTTTAGAAGGCTCTCCCTATTTTTGAATTAATATGATCTTTAATCAGATTTTTAAATATACACTTTTAAACTTTAAGAATAATAGAGCTTTTCAAAAGATTTAAATATGAAATCAAGCATAGCATTTAATTCAATATTCAATCTTTTCTTTTTTTAAAAAAATTTAGTCAATTGAGTTCGAGAAAGGTATGTATCGAGAATGTATCGAGCAAAGTAAAATAAGCAGTATCAAAGAAATAGATAGTCATATTTTCAAATTCATTGCTTTGATTAAAAATTATTTTAAAATAAATAATTCATAAGAATTTTGCAATGCACATAAAAAATTTAGGATCAAATTTAAATTTTCAAATGAGTTTTAAAATTTAGTTTAGAAATTTATTTCTTGGAGTAAGAATATATTTTCAAATTTAATTTAATCGTAATCATTTACCAAAAATGATCATTCAAATCAAGTTTAAAGTTTGGCACATGAAAAGTTCAATATTATATTTATCAATGAGCTTCAAAATTATAAGAATATATCAAAATCAATTTGTTTAGAGTAAGAATATGCTTAAACTTTCTTTTACTCTAATTAGTTTTCAAAAATGATTTGACAATCAAATCGAAAGCATATAGATCAAATGGAATCATCATATTAAGGCTCAAAAGTATAATCAAATCAATGTTCATTTATCTTAATATAAGTTAATTAGAATTTTCAATCAAAGCGAGATAATATCACTCTCCTTTTTTTTCATAATTAATGCTGGATAAATTTACTTTTTAAGTTTTTTCTTTCTTTTTCTTCAAATCAAGCAGATTAAACATGAATTTAACAACTAAATTTAGATTTTTTAAATTTGAAAGATATTTTTAATTTCAAAGCTCTTTTCAAATAATTGATCATTTCTTCTTTAATAATTTCTCTCACTTACTTTAAGCTTATAATGTTATTTTAAAATTAAATAAAATTTAAAAGTACAAGCATCAATTGAGTGAAATAAGCATTAATCATACAAAATATTTACTCAATTAAGTTTAGAAAAATGTATAAGATTCTTTGAATTTGTCTCAAGTGATATCATATCAAGAGTATATCAATATAAAATAGATTTGAGACATTATATCCAATTCTTTTGTCAAAAAATAATATAATAAAATGCAAGGAAAAAATGATACCAAGGTTGAAAATTTTCTTTGGAAGAAACTTCTTGATACCAATTAAACTAAAATTTAGACCGAATCATGATTTTCTTAATAGTTTAGTACTATTTAAAGATTAATTTACAAATTCATTTTGATACGAATAATTTTAGTTTTTAATTGATAAAGATGAATTAATTCAAATTAAATAGTTTTGAGGTTTTTGAATGATAAATCAATTTGAATTGATATCAGCAAATCAATTAAGATAAATCATAAAGAAATTTTCAGTAATTCTTCAAAAAGATCAACTCTTTCTTTTCTTAAGAAATATCAAACAATCATAGGTTCAAAAAAGATATGTATTTTTAAATTTATTTTAAATGATATCATATCAAATATATAGCTATGCAAAGTCAGATTTGAAACAAAAATATTTTTTTTCTTTTTATCAAAAGATAAATTAATCAAATACATGGTAAATAGTAAAATATTTGATATCAATCACTTAAAATTGAAATCCTCTTTAAAAGTTTAGTTTTAAGGAGAATTTTCTTCTAAGATTATTGGTGCAAAATCTAATTATCTCTGAAATCGAGGTTGGAGTCGGAGAAGATGAGATCACCGTCGGTGACCTGCAAAATAAGTCTTGTCTAGAGTCGGGGGTGGTGGCTCCGGCAAGATCCTCCGACGATCAAGTCAGCTCTTTCAGTCAACAAAAATGGAATGCTCAGTGGAGAAAGTAGCAAAATTTTGAGAAGAAGAATGAGAGCTTAAGAAAAACGTATCTGGAGGTCCTTTTTATAGACGGAGCTTGTAACAAACTGATAGTGACAATCGTAACTGCCTGGTAGTGGACCATTCGGGATCAAATGAAGTTTGTTATGAAGAATAGTGTCTGTTATCGTGATGCATCTATTGTTGTGACACGCAGACAGTTGAGATTTAATTATTGAAGTTCGGAGGATGTAGATATTGGTGGTGAAGAGCTTCAAGTTTCATCAATTCTAGAGGAGTTCGAACTCTTTCAAGGTCATCTGTGTGTAAGTGGATTCATGCTGTGTAGATTGCTGGATCCGCGTAGGCATAGAGGCCCTCCTAGGCGACTGCATGGAGTTCAGTCGAAAGGGGTTTGAAAGTCCACTAGAGAAATCCTGGAGGAAGTCCACTGGAGGAATCTGAAAGGAGGTCTGTTGGAAGGATTCGGAAGGAGTTCAATCGATGGAGAAGTCTAGTTAAGGGTGAATCCCAGAAGGAGTATGATTGATGGAGGAGTCTGACTGAAGGAGAAGTTCGGAAGACTTGCGATTAGGGAAGGTTGGCTAAAAGGAGCTTGCCTATGATGGAGAAGTCCGATTGAAGGAGAAGTTTGGAAGACTTGCGATTGGAGAAGGTCGGCTGAAAGGAGCCTACCTATGATGGAGAAGTTCGGCTAAAGAAGAAGTTCGAAAAGAGTCTGACTAATGGAGGAGTCCGATTGAAGGAGAAATTCAAAAGATTTTATGATTGGAGAAGATCGACTGAAAGGAGCCTGCCTGTGATGGAGAAGTCTGGCTGAAGGAGAAGTTTGAAAGACTTACGATCGGAGAAGGTCGGCTGAAAGGAGCCTGCCTATGATGGAGAAGTCCGGCAGAAGGAGAAGTTTAGAAGACTTGTGATCGAGGAGAGCTGACTGCCTAGGGTAGAGGAGCTTGGCTACCCCCTCCATTCAAGCTCATCTGGGCAAGGTCTAGAGGGATCTTGCAAATTCAATCGAGGGTCAATCTTGGTCGTTGCTACCGAATAGGATCATTCAATAATTAGACATCTGGCTGAACTTTGATAGGAGCGGGTTCGGCCCCAATAGTAGTCCTCCCACTCTCGAATTTGAAATTCAAAGGAAAGAAGTGCAGATGCGACTACTAAAGTTCTTTTTGGCTTCCTACACCCATCAGAACGAGATGTTTTGGCATTTACTGCACTGGCATCAAAGCCTTTTAAATTTGAAATAAGTTTGAGAAGACAATCCTTTGTATTTTCTACCAAAACTTTGCCCTAGGTACGACACCATAAAGACTTCGTCCGCCGTCACTTCTCTATCATGATGAGTGGGACACATAGTGCATGCTGATCGGCCAAAGTCGATCCACAATCATAAATACCTTGGATTGCCTCTAACTATTTAAGGCCTTCTCCTCTCATCCGAAAGTCATTCTTGCCCGAGTCTTCTTCTTCCTCCGATTCCCGTTCTTCTTCAACCTAAGGGTTTTAGCTTCCTCCCTCATCTTCTTGGATTCCAGATGCCCTTTTGATTGGTTCTCATCATAGCTACCATCTTTTTGTCCTCCCCAAATAGCTTAGGTCAGTTTTCCAACCTTTCTCTTTGGGTATTCGTGCTATTTTAACTTCTTGCTCTTTTGATTTTTCTATAGCCGTATTTGCCCTGTATTTTTTCTTACTTTTTAGGGATTTTTTTGGGATTTTATTTTGATTTGAACGTCTTCCAAAATCTCCCACTCCATCGGTTCCTGGGGCTTGCTAGGACTAACCTTCCTAGACCCTACACCCGTGGTCGAGGTCGAACCTAGGAACATGTCTCACTCATCCTTCATTCCAGACACCGTCCCATCCATTCTTACTCTAGATGATTTTTCTCTGATCCAAATTCAATATGGAATCCCTCCAGAATATGACCTCGAAGTCCCTAGTTCAGACGACCAAGCCAGTTCTTCTTCGATCGATTGATTTTGTTTGTATTTAGAGACCTTGCATGCCAGGCTTCGACCTCCACTACCTCTCTTTGTAATTGTCCTCTTTTGATTTTTAAACATCTCCATTATATCCATCATACCGAATTCCTTTCGATTCATCATAGGCTTCCTTTTCCTCTATCATCTGGCCGAAGTTCGGCCGACTATCTCGTTATTCTGAAACTTCTACACTTTCAAATGCCACCCTTTCGCAAAGGACTGGTGGTACTTCTTCGCCTAGTTTGGCAAGAAGGGGTTGCTAAAAGGCACTCTTTCTTCCATTCATAACTAGAAGAAGAAGTACTTCTTCCCGATGTTCCACCTTGTTGCTTGACCTTTCTCCTTGGGGCTTCCTTAGGGAAACTGTCTGTCGAGCCCCTAGTTTAGATAGGCCTGATCTTGAATCTTCTAATTGGCTCAAGGCGTACCAAGCTCCTTTTCTTCCAGACCTTTTGGGGGAGCAAACTTTGTTCAACTTTGGTTTGAATCCTCTTGACCCAACCGATATTTATCGTGCATATGTACATGCATATGAATTCTTATAAAGTTTTGTATGTACCTCGGTTAACTATACATCTTCCTTTATCGTAGAAATGGATACTGGCATTGCGGAGAGACTCACCAAGGGCATGTATGCCTAGAAGAAGAGGAAGGGGAAGGCTCCAGGGGAAGGCTCAAAGTGGGTGAAGGTCAGCGCCTCTGACCCTATGGCTCCTGCTATCGCTAATGTCGCTCTTGAGATCTACCCCAAAAAAGAGGTCATCCTTACCATATATGTCGACGTCGTAGAAGGAGAATCTCTTCCTCTTGAGCCTATGAATCTTCCCACCAGGGATTGCATGCTCGATCCCTCCACTAACGAAGGGAAAGAGAGGAGGAAGAGGAAAGCAGCCATTACGAAGAAGGCCCACATGGTGCATCAGGACGAGCCCTTTCGAAGCAGCAATGATGATCAGGGGATGGACCCCTTCAATAACCCGGATATCATCCAGAACCTAACAGACAAGTTTACCCTACCAGAAGAAGTGGACTGCCTGGCTGACCTTGGCTAGAGGTAGTTCATCTGGGAGTCTCTCAAGACTGTCCTTAGGGTAATCATCTTGTCATACTTTTTTTTTTTATTTTCTCACCCTTTCTTCTTTCACCTTACAATAATCTATTCATGGCAGTCAAGCCACCACATGCTTGCTCACTTGAAGAGGGCAAATTGCTTGGAGGCGGGGATGCTAAATGTCCAGGAAGGTCTTCAGGCAGAGATCAATCACCGTCAGGCGATGGCTACCAAGGCTGAGCGCCTCGTGGGGGAGAAGATGGTGGAAAATGAGAGCATGTGTAGCACATTTTAAAAGGAAGAGTTCGTCTCGATCGGACTCAAGGCGGTGCTGGCTCTGGAGGAGAAGAGGAGGTAAGAAGCCGAGGGGAGGGTCACTGGTCTGGAGGCCTAAATGTCGAAGTCAATCTTAGAGGCAGCAACTCGGGCTATGGAGGAGTTCAAGGTCTTCCCTGAAATGGACCTGAACATCATCTTCGACCAATAGGCATTCATCAAGGGCTTTGAGCTCTGCAAAGGTAGGGTGGCTCGGAGGTTCCCCAAGCTCAACCTCGAATTTCTGGAGGAGGAGGAGGATGACGCAAAAGCGAGACCGTCCGATGCCACAGTCGATCCTTCCTCCATTGAGCCTACTTCTGGTCCATCCGAACCTATCGCAGAGGTGCCTGAGCCAGTTTAGAAACTCGAGGCAGTCGAGAGCATCTGGCTTCGTCTACCATCGTCCCTCTTGAGGTTGAAATCCTGGAGTAGTTGTATAATTTTTTTTTTACTTTGTACTCAAAATTTTTGATTAAATGAAAGTAATTTTTTTTTGTCTATACCTTTAAGCATTTTTCATACTTCGAATGCAGTCTCCCATCAATGCTAATCCACTGTCTCAAGGGGTTCCTCTCAAATCTTTAATAAAAAGCCTAAGGAAGGAAGTCCATCATCTGAAGAAGAAGTTGAAAAAGATGGAGGATGACCTTCAAGCTTCATGGAAGAATGCTTCAGAGGCGACAAAAGAGGTCACTCTCCTTCGAAACTTGCACATGAAGGACTCCGTAAGTTTTAGCATTCGGAAGGAAATCTTTGAGAGGGAGCTGGCCGAACTCTAAAAGAATGAAAGCGACAAATTCTGGGCATTGATGATGAAGATTGGCTCCCTCGAGACTCAACACAAGATGGTGAAGGAGAAGATTCAACTTTTGGAGGGGAGCTTGCCATGGTCCTCCGATTAGGCATGATTCGAGTGGGACTGGTCGACGAGGTTCTCCGTACATCAAAAGCAACTGCATGATGCTGAGCTCACATATTAGACTTATCGATTAGGCTGGAGTGATAGGATGTCCAAGCTAGAACAAAAGCTTTGTGCCTCGAACAATGAAGTAGCTCAGCTCCAACGGCAACTTAATGATGGCTTCCAAGCTGGTACAAGTAGGAAGGTCGAGGAGGTTGCCTCCTTGAAGAGGACCATTGGTGAACTCTAGGAGTCAGTCAATGTGGAAAAGGCTGAGGTGCAGTAGCTGAAGCTTGAGCTGACTTGTGAGCGTCAAGCTACCAAGGATGCTAAGGCCTAATCCGAGGTCCTAAGGAGGAGGCTATGAGAGTCAGAGGAGAACTACCACCGAGCCAATAGGATGTTCCATGATAACATGATGAGACGGAGGGAGCTCGAGGAGGAGGTTGATCGTCTAAAGAAATCTTTGGTAATGACCACCAGCCCGAAGTTTGAGGAGTCCGACCCTTCTTAGGATTTTGATGGCCTTTCTCTTTCTCTCTTTTTTTTGGTGTAATTGGTCTTGTTGATCTATGCTTTGCATGTAATGAACTTATTTTTGTAATGAAATGGTACCTTTATTATTATTTTTGTTTCGCATGAATTCGAAGCTTGCTCATGGCTTTACTTTCTTCACTTTGTCTTTCTTTACATTATCTTCTAATGAGATGCTTGTTGTGGATGCCGAGCTTGGGTTTCTTCTATGAATCAAGATAGGATTTTATTTTTCATATTTGACATAGTCAGGTTGTCGTAGAAAGAACACGTGTAAGGATTGTCGGCAAGGCTTTCTTCCTCTCATCTTTGGTCAATGAGGTCCTAGCTTTTACTCACATTAGGACAAGATTTTTCTTCTATTTCTAATGTGGCTTGTGGGGGCACATTAGGGCCATTGGAAGGAGCCTCTCCCCACATCCCGACTTAAGTAACCAAGGTCTTTGCTTTAGCTCAATGTTAGGATGAGGTTCTCCTCTTATTCCTAATAGGATTATAGGAGCACAAAAGAACCATTGAAGGGGCCTCTTTCCGCATCTCAACTTAAGTAATCGAGGTCTTCGCTTTAGCTCAATATTAGGATGAGATTCTCCTCTTGTTCCTAGCAGGACTATAGAGACACAAAAGGGCTATTGAAAAAGCCTCTCCCCACATTCCGATTTAAGTAATCGAGGTCTTTGTTTTAGCTCAATGTTAGGATGTGGTACTCCTCCTATTCCTAACAGGGCTATAGGTGCACAAAAGGATCGTTGAAAGGGGCCTCTCTTCGCATCCTGGCTTAAGTAACTGAGGTCTTTACTTTAGCTCAATGTTAGGATAAGGTTCTCCACCTGTTCCTAATAGGACTAACTTCATCTAACAATAAAGTTTGGAAGGCTATTTTCTGTCATCATAGTTTTGCACCAAGATCGAAGATATTAAAATAAAGAGATTTTATTGAAATAAGATTATTGATAGTACATGCATAAGTTCTCCAAGCTCCATGGGCGTGGGAGATCGGTGCCTTGAGTTTCTTCAAGTAGTAAGTTCCAGGCCGGACGACCTCTTTGACTTCATAAGGATCTTTCCAGTTTGGGATGAGCTTTTCTTGATTTTGAGGTTATGAAATGGCTGCTCGTCAAAGTACCAAGTCCTCCACTTTGAATATTTTGCCCTTGACTTTAGAGTTATAGTAACAAGCTACTTTTTGCTTATAGGCTGTCATCCAAACTTGATCTTTTTCTCATTTTTCCTTTAATATGTTAAGGTTAGCCCTGAGGTCCTGTGAGTTGTGCTGCTCATTGAATGTCATAACTCGTGCTGACGAAAGTTTGAGTTCTATTGGAATGACCACTTTCGTTCCAAAAGCTAAGGCAAATGGGATCTCCCTAGTTGACAATCTTTGGATAGTTTGGTATGCTCAGATCATGTGATAGAGTTCATCCATCTAGATCCCCTTTGCTCTTTCAAGTCTTGCTTTGATACCTTGCAGCAGGATTCTGTTTGTTACTTTGGCTTCATCGTTTGCTTGTGGATGGGCAACTGATTTAAAATGATGGAAGATGTTCAAATCTTCACAGAATTTGATGAATCTTGCTTCAGCAAACTATCGCTCATTATCTGTTATGAGGGTTCGAGGCAAGCCAAATCTGTAAATGATCGACTTTCAAATGAAGTCCTACACTTTTGTTCAGTGATTTTTGCTAGAGATTCAGTCTCGATCCACTTTATGAAATAGTCTATTGCCACCAAGAGAAACTTATGCTGTCCAGATGCCACGAAAAAAGGTTCGAATATGTCCATCCTCCATTGAGCAAATGACCATGCGGTGCTCAAGGGTGTAAGTTTGAAAGTCGATTGTCTTTGAATGTTTGCATTTCTCTGATAGCGGTCACATTTTTTGACATACTCTATAGAATCATGGTACAAGATCAGCCAAAAATAATCCTACCAAAGTAGTTTGTGCGATAAGGATTTGGCCTCTATATGACTTCCATAGATTCCTTCATGCACTTCCCATAAGACAAAGTCAGCTTCTGAAGGCCTGAGATATCTTAAGAGTGGTAGGAAATATGACCTTTTATACAGCTTGCCTTCATATAGAACATATCGGGAGGCTTAATTTTTAAGTTTTCAAGCTTCTTTTGGCTCATAAGGAAGAACTCCATCCCTGAGATAAGCAATCAGTGGGTCAATCCAACATGGCTCATGGTCAACTTGCATCACAGACTGTCGCTCTTCTGAACTTGGGCATTTTAGAATCTCAAAAAATACTTTTTTGGGTAGTTCGGCTAGTGCTAAGGTGGCCAATTTAGAGAGAAGGTCGGCTCTTGTATTTTGTATCATTGGAATCTATTGGATGCTAAAACTGTTGAAGGCTGGGATTAAGTTCTTCACCTTTCTAAGATATTTTGTCATGCTTTTCTTCCAAACTTCATACCCACTGCTATCCTACCCGACCATTAGTTGGGAATCACTATAGACTTGGAGTCGATCTGCTCCCAACTCTTTAGCTATCTTTAACCCTACGATCAGAGCTTCATATTCAATCCCATTATTAGTCATAAAAAATTCAAAGCGTAGCACATATTCGGCGATGACTCCCTTTGTGTTAACTAAGATCAGCCCTGTGCCCACACCAGAAGCATTGGATGAGCTATCCATATATAAGGCCCAAAAACCTTCAGGAAGGTCGGCTCTCTCTTTAGGAGAGCCCGACTATAACTATGGAATATTGGTTTCATTCTATTCAAGCTCGGCTTCATTTGGAATGGTGCATTCCACTATAAAATCTTCTAGTATCTGGGCTTTGATTGATGGTCGAGGCTGAAAGTTGATATCAAATTCTGTAAGTTTGATTGCCCATTTTGCGATTCTTCTAGAGACATCCATTCAATGAATGACTGCTTTAATTAGTTGATTAGTGAGGAGAGTTATGATGTGCCCCTAGAAAAAAGGTCGAAGCCTTCAGATTGCAATCAGTAGAGCATAAGTTAGTTTTTCTAACTTAGTATACCTGATCTCGGCATCCCTCAAGACTTGGCTTATGCAGTAAATCGACCACTGTACTTTTATTTCTTCTTTGACTAGGATTGCTGTAAGGGCCGCTGGGGAGACCGCCAGGTACAAAAATAATCTCTTTAGGTTCGGACTTTGCTAGTAGGGGAGGTGAATAGAGGTAGTCCTTGAGCTCTTTAAAGGCATGTTGACATTCGGTGGTCCAGCAGAAGTTCTTCGATTATTTGAGGGCCTAGAAAAAGGGTATGCACCGCTCAACTGACTTTGAGATAAAGCAATTCAAAGATGCCACTTTTTCAGTTAGGCACTGAACTTCTTTTATTGATTTTGGAATAGTTATTTCCTGGATGGCTCGGATAATTGAACTTCTTTTATTGATTTTGAGATAGTTATTTCATGGATGGCTTGGATCTTCTCTAGATTGGCCTCGATTTTCCATCTTGAGACCATGAACCCCAAGAATTTTTTCAAGGTTACTCTGAAGGTGCACTTGGTCAGATTCAACTTCATCTTATATCTTCAAAGAGCGTTGAAGGTCTCTTCAAGGTCGACTACATGGCTGATCAAAGTTTGGCTCTTGACAAGCATGTCGTCTATGTAAAGCTCCATGTTGCGGCCGATTTGCTCTCTGAAAATCTTATTAACCAGACGCTGATATGTCGCACCTGCATTTTTGAGCCCGAAGGGCATGACCATGTAACAATAAAGATCACGAACAGTAATAAAAGTAGTTTTCTCTTCGTCCTCTGGTGCCATCCAGATTTGATTGTAGCTAGAGAATGCATCTGTGAAGGTGAGAAGCTCATGGCCCAAAGTTACATCCACTAAATGATCAATTCTAGGCAGGGGTAACTATCTTTTGGATAGGTCTTGTTCAGCTTTTTGAAGTCTATGCACATTCTTCATTTGCCATTGGCCTTCTTGACTAGGACCACATCAAGGACCCAACTTGGATAGTTGACTTTTCGAGTGAACCCAACTTGAAGGAGTTTGTCCACTTCATCTGCTATCACCTTCTATCTTTCTGGTGCATGGCTTCGAACTTTTTCTTTCACTGGTCTACATTTAGGATCAACAGCCAGCCAATGCTCCATGACTTTAGCATCAATTCTGGGTATGTCTGCGGGAACCCAAGCAAAGACGTCGGCATTCTTCTACAAGAAGGCAATGAGCTCATTCCAAACTCCTCCATCCAAGCTAGAGCCGATCTGCACCGTGTGTTCTATGTTCCCATCATCTAGAGAGATAGCTTCTAAGTCCTCCATGGGTTCACCCAACTCCTCAATAAGGTCATCACGAACATCCAGCCCGTCGACTAGGCAAAGGCTGGGTTAGCCACTTTTTTGCAAGGCGATGGAGTAGCAATGCCTTGCCAGAGCTTGATCTTCTCTGACTTCTTCGATTTCATAGCTTGTTGAAAACTTCATTTTCAAGTAGTATGTCTTGAATATTACCCTACACTCATAATCAAGGTTATTATACCTTCAGCTGGTACTGCATTGCTAGTGAAGCCTACCAATGGGGAGTTCATTGGTCCAAGCCGACTATTAGGTATAGACATTTTGGAGAAAGCATCATAAAATAAAACATCGATCGAACTTCCATTATCAATAAGAACATGGCGTACATCATAGTTAGCAATATTTAAGCAATTACAACTGCATCATTATGCAGGAACTGAACTCCCTGTGCATCTACTTCAGTGAAGGCTATGGATTCTTCAGTCTTCTATTTCTTCATCGATCCTTCAAATCCGCTGGCCTCCTCTCACTGAAGTCCCCTAAAGATAGTGTTGAGAATGCCGAGGGGTGGCTGATCTCCTTGCTGCTCTTCTCTCCTTGATGATTTGGGTTGGGGCAATGCCCTTGGCTGATCTTCCCTTACTTCAGATAGATGTTGCAGGAATTTACCAAGCTGGCCTTGCCCGATGAGCTCCTCGATCTCATCTTGGAGCTGGATGCATTCCTCAGTATTGTGACCATGGTCATGATGGTAAAGGCAGTACTTGTTAGAGCTTCGCTTGTCGAGATGAGACTACATCTTCTTTGGCCTTGGCAGCTGCTCCTTGATCTCCATCAGGACTTGATTCTTCAGAGCATTGAGGGGAGCATTGGTGTGGAACCTTCTGGGGGGATAGTTCCGATGCCCTTTGATCAGGGCTTCTCTGACGATGAGCTCGAGGGGGAGTTCAAGCTCATCTATGCTTAGGAGGAGTTCTAGAGCACGGTTGAGCTTTGCTCAACTTTTCTTCAACTGTGGGCTTGCTTGAATCACCCGCTTTCCTCTCTCTCATGACTTCTTCTGAAGGAAAAATCTATTTTTTTGGCATAGGATCATTTAGATCTGATTAGATCTAAACGAATATTTCAAATTTTTTTTCTTAAAATCCTAATCAGATTGAGACTTCTCAGATCTGATCATAGAGATCTGATATTAAAAGTTAAAATAAAATTAAATCAAATTTAATTTTAAGTACCTGATTTGGTGATCTAATTATCCTGCAATGATCCTATTGATTTCTGAGATTCTAGAAGGAGCCATGCATGCGTATGGCCTCTACCAGTATCTACTCAGGCAGGATCTAAACATCTTCTCCTCATGAATTTTTTCTCCAAAAATCAGATCTAGATCTAATTTGAAAAGTCAGACTCTTCCCTCAAGAGTTTGATCCAAATCAACTCTATCAACCTAGTCTAGGTACCTCCAAAAATCACAAGATTTTGCACACCTAAAGTATAACTCGTGCCCTATCACATATCCAAAAAATAGAACAAAATAATTTCAAAAGAAATTTCTAAAATTCTTTGATCATGTGACCGTCAATTCTCTCAATTGGGTCAACTATTGACCCTAGTCCAATTACACTAGGAATGAATTTAATTTTGATAATTAATCTGACCTGAACTTATTCTAGTCAGATGGAAATAAACTCATAAAGATAGAGGAATGAGTCAAATCAAATTCAAATTGCTTGCAATGAATCAAAAAGATTATAGAAGGAGAAAGTCAGGCTCAATCATGTGCTAGCATGATTACCTTGAACCTGATTGGGTCTAATCCAAATCAATCGAACTAGGTTAGCTCAATTGATGACATCCAAACCCAAACCCTTGTTTGTATGATCTAGTTAGATTGAGTTTCGTATGGCAATGAGACATGTCATGACATACATCATCGATATCATTGAAACACCTTTCGACGAACTTGAACTTTTTTGATTCATACAATTAGAATGATCGATCATCAAAATCATTCTAATTACTCCCAAAATCCACTAGTGGCAGCTAGCAGTATTTGGTGGCAATCCATCAAAATTGAAAGTGAACCTCTCGATGTAGCTACCTATGTGATTGGGTTCTTCTATCTTGAGCTCTGATAGGATTAGGGTTAAGGTGAACTCGTCAAACCAATATCCATCATATGAATTAATTATTCGATTCGAGTCCTATGTGAAACCCTTTATAGAAACTCTTTCTATCATCTTCACTCTGCCATGGCCATGGGCTTATGGATTTGATTCTCATGATCATCATAGAGCTACTCCTCATCTACCAAGGTAGATAAATTTCTTATTGGTGCAATCCAATTCGTACGATGAACGTACTATAGCCAACATACACATCAGGATTCTAAATGGCTAGGAGATTGAGTTAACACCATCAAGATGAATTATTGATGCACCTCAGATCAAAGAACTAGACACACTACTACAACATCGAGCCAGTCATCGATGAGAAGGTAGACTTCCTTATGAATGCTTGAGGTGGTCATGCTCAGTGCCCTCGTTCTCTAACGAGTATCTATACTCTCGCTCTGATATTTTCACACCGTAGACTCAAGACTCATCTACTCAAAGGAAGCGATCATACACCAATCTTTCAGATCAATCACCATCCTTATGATGATCCTATGGTCGAAAGTAGTTTATGAGTTAATTATGAAAATTCATATCTTAAATTTCAACTCTTTGAAAATATGAATTATTATTACCATTAACTCAAAGGATGTATCACATACACTTTAAATACAGATTATGATAGAAAATAATCCTTTTATTAATTTATAGTCAAAATTATAAAATTACCCTTAAAAGTGTATTACAAGTATTAGCCAATCTGACTTCTAGGGCACACATCTAACATACTCCCACTTGACCTAAAGCAATTGGCTACAAATCTAAGTTCCATCTTCTCAAGGTGGACTTCGATCTTCTACTGGCCTAAAGACTTTATCAGTGGATCTACTGCATTGTCCGTAGAGTTGACTCTCTTGACCTCGATGTAACTCTTCTCGAGGTAATCATGGATGAGGTGAAATCACCGCTCGATGTGCTTAGATTTCTGCTAAGACCTCGACTTCTTATCTAGGGCTATGGCACCATTATTATCGCAGTATAGATGGACGACATCTAATGGCATCACTCCAAGTTCTGCAATGAACTTCTTGTACCAGAATGCCTCCTTTGCATCTTTCGATGTAGCAATGTACTCTGCTTCCATGGTGGAATTTGCTATCACAATCTGCTTGGAACTCTTCTAGCTGACAGCACCACCATTACACATAATCAGACTACCAGATATCGACTATCAATCATCTATATTAGACATAAAATCTGAGTTTGTATAACCCTGGACCTAGAGTTCTCCATTACCAAAAATCAAGAATATATCTTTAGTCCTTCTCAAGTAGTTAAGGATACATTTCACAAAAGTTCAGTGCTTTTCACCTGGATTTGATTGATATCTACTCATGACACTCACAGCATGAGTGATATCACGTCGTGTATATAGCATGGCATACATGAGGCTCCATATTACCAAAGTATAAGGGATCTTGCTCATGCATTCAATCTCCTTAGGTGTGTTGGGATACATTTTCTTGGAGAGATGAATGCCATGTCTGAAGGGCACCAATCCCCTCTTGGAGTTTTCCATGCTAAACCTCTTTAGTACCTCTTCTATGTACATCTTCTGTGAGAGACCCGGCATTCTATTCGGTCTATCCTATAGACCTTAATTTCTAAAATAAAGGGTGCTTCTCCTAGATCTTTCATAGAGAACTCTTTTGATAACCACATTTTAACGATAGTCAATATGGGAATATCATTTTCAATAACGAGGATGTCATCCACGTACAGTATAAGGAAGACAACAGCGCTTCCACTAACTTTTTAGAATACACATGATTCCTCCTCATTCTTAATGAATCCAAATAATTTAATCACATCATTGAAATGAGCATTCTAGCTCTAAGATGCTTGCTTAAGTCCATAGATGGATCTTTGCAGCTTATAGACCTTGTGATCAGCATCACTGGATGTGAAATCTAGCGGTTGTTCCATATATATATCTTCCTCAAGATATCCATTTAAGAAGGCTATTTTCATGTCCATCTGTCATATTTCATAATCAAAATAGGCTACAACAGCAAGCAATGTGCGGATAGATTTTAGCATGGCTACTGATGAGAAGGTATCTTGATAGTTAATATCTTTGTGCTGACTATATCCTTTCGCCACTAACCTAGCCTTGATTGTCTCCACATTTCCATCTACACCTATCTTTCTCTTGTAGATCCATTTACACCCAATAGGTACTATACCTTCAAGTGGATCTACCAAGGTCCAAACTTGGTTCGAGCATATTGAGTCAATCTCTAACTTTATTGCCTCTAACCATTTTTCAAAATCGATATCTAATATCGTCTCGTCATAGGTTTTGGGTTCATCACCATGAACCCCATTTTTCATGAGGAATATTTTCTCTATGTCCTTTAAAATAGTACCTAAGTACCTTTCAAGAGGACGAAAAATTCTTTTTGATCTATGAGGTGGAGGTAGTGATTGAAATGGCTCAATCTGATTAGATTTCATAGGATCCTTAGCTCGTTGCTCTTGGAAGACTTTCTCCTCGAACGTAATCTACCTTTCGATGCCATCATCTTGAATAAATTATTTTTCAAGAAAGATGGCATGTCGACTCATAATCACATTGTGGTCTTCTGGAATGTAGAAATAATATCCTAATGACTCTTTAGGATATCCTATGAATCAAGCTCTAAAGGACCTATACTCTAACTTGTCCGCCTATTGTCTCTTGAAATGACTCGGACAACCCCAAATTTTGAGGTGACTTAGATTTGGTTTCTTACTATGTCATATCTCATATGGTGTGGTGAGAACAGTTTTAGAGGAAACCCTATTCAGTAAGTATATAGCAATCATTAGACTATGTCCCCAAAGAAACTCAGGAAGGTCCATCAAGCTTAACATATATCGGACCATATCTAACAAGGTTCAATTTCTTCATTCTAAAATCCTATTGATTTGAGGTGCTCTAGGTGGAGTCTACTGAGAGACTATATCATTTTGCTTAAGATAGTCTAGGAATTTTTGACTAAGATATTCACCTCCTCGATCTGATCGAAGAACCTTAATAGATTTTTTGATTTATTTTTCTACTTCATGTCTGAAT
>QRFJ01001975.1:0-41891 GCA_006176705.1 Cocos nucifera | reverse complement strand
ATGTTGGGCTCGATGTCTGATGAGCTCCAGCGCCAACATGAAGATATCGGGACTGCTCGCCAAATGTTGGCTCACCTACAGGAGATGTTTGGTGAACAGAGTCGCGCAGCCAAATATCAAGTCACGAAATGACTTTTTAAGGCTAAGATGCGTGATGGGCAGTCAGTCCAAGATCACTGTCTGATGAATGATCAAGGACATGGAAGAGCTTGAGAAGCTCGGTGTGAAGTTAGGACTTGGATCTGCAGAACGATATTATTCTGCAATCCTTGACTGATGCATATGGGCAATTCATCATGAATTACCACATGCATAAACTTCAAAATTCCTTGGCCGAATTAATGAATATGCTGGTTACCGCTGAGCTTTCTATGAAAGGTTCTAAAGGCTCAGTTCTTGCTATGGAATGGACTTCTTCCAAAAGAAAGTCTTATGGAAAAGAAAAAGAAGTCTGTGAAAAAGCAAAAGGTGGAAGGAGGAAAGAAGAAGAAGGCAGAGCCGAAGAAGAAGGCCGATGTCAAAGAAAAAGTGTTTCCATTGCAACAGCGACGGCCATTGGAAGCGGAACTGCCCTACTTACCTGGCCACCCTGAAGAACAAGAAGGAAGGTCCTTCTGGAGGTATGCTCGTTATTGAGTCTAACCTTACGGTTTCTTCTGCATCCAGTTGGGTGCTTGACTCTGGTTCTAGTGCTCATCTGTGCACTTCTATGCAGGGTCTTGAGGATAGCAGGAGGCTGAGGGATGGAGACATGATCCTACGCATCGGTAATGGAGCAAGAGTTGCTGCAGTAGCCGTGGTGGAAACATACCCTCTTCGATTACCATCTGGTTTAGACTTAGTTTTGAAAGACTGTTATTATGTGCCTGCAGCTAGCAGGAATTTGATTTCTGTTTCATGCTTAGCACTAAGAAGGCTTATGTGATTACCTTCTTTAAGGACCATTGTAACATTCTTTATGAAAGAAATAAAATTGCAAATGGTTTCCTTATTAATGGTCTTTATCAGCTACATATTGATGTACCTGTTCTAACTATCGAGCAAAACGTGAATGCCAAACGACCTAGGGATAGTCCAAATGACAGATATCTATGGCACCTGAGATTAGGTCATATAGCAGAAGATAGGATCAACAAATTGGAGAAAAATGGGCTATTGAGTCCATTGACTTTCGAGTCATATCCAACTTGTGAATCTTGTCTTCAAGGCAAAATGACTAAACTCCCTTTTGTTGGACATGGGGAGAAGGGCCACAGATCTCCTTGCCCTAGTACATACTGATGTGTGCGGCCCATTTGATGTGCCGGCTAGAGGCAATTTTGTCTACTTCATTACCTTTACCGATGATCTATCTAGGTCTAGGTATGGGTATGTGTATCTTATGAGACACAAGTCTGAAGCTTTTGAAAAGTTCAAAGAATTCAGACATGAAGTAGAAAAACAAACTGAAAAACCCATTAAGGTTCTTCGATCAGATCGAGGAGGTGAATACCTTAGCCGAAAATTCCTAGACTATCTTAAGGAAAAATGGCATAGTCTCTCAATGGACTCCACCAGGAACACCTCAACTCAACGGGGTTTCAGAACGGAGAAATCGGACTCTATTGGATATGGTTCGATCCATGATGAGCTTCACAGACCTTCCCTGATTTTCTTTGGGGACACTCATTGTTAACTTCAATTTATCTACTGAATAGGGTTCCCTCTAAAACCGTTCCTACCACACCGTATGAGATATGGCACGGTAAGAAACCAAGTCTGAGTCATCTCAGAATTTGGGGTTGTCCGGCTCATGTCAAAAGACAACAAGCGGACAAGTTAGAGTTTAGGTCCTTCAGAGCTCGATTCATAGGATATCCTAAAGAGTCATTAGGATACTATTTCTACATTCCAGAAGACCACAATGTGATTGTGAGTCGACATGCCATCTTTCTTGAAAAATAGTTTATTCAAGATAGCGGCATTGGAAAGCAGATTAAGCTTGATGAGAAAGTCTCACAAGTACAACGAGCTAAGGACCAATTGGAACCAAATCAGGTTGAGCCAATAAGAACACTACCTCCTCCACCTCGTAGATCGGAAAGAGTTTTCCATCCCCCTGAAAGATACTTAGGTATTATTTCAGAGGAAAGTAGAGAAAATGTTCCTCATAGGTAATGGTGCTCATGGTGATGATCCCAAAACCTACAACGAGGCGATATCAGATATCGACTCCGAGAAATGGCTAGAGGCAATGCAAGTCAGAAATTGACTCGATGCACTCAAACCAAGTCTGGACCTTGGTAGATCCACCAGAAGGTATAGTACCTATTGGGTGTAAATGGATCTTCAAGAGAAAGATTGGTGCAGATGGGAATGTGGAGACATTCAAGGCTAGACTAGTGGCAAAAGGTTATAGTCAACGCGAAGGCATTGACTATCAGGATACCTTTTCCCCAGTGGCTATGCTAAAATCCATCCGCACATTGCTTGCCATTGCAGCCTATTTCGATTATGAAATATGGCAAATGGACGTGAAAACGGCATTCTTAAATGGATATCTTGAGGAAGATATCTATATGGAACAGCCGCTAGGTTTCACATCCAGTGATACTGATCACAAGGTTTGCAAGCTGCAAAGGTCCATATATGGACTTAAGCAAGCATCTCGGAGCTGGAACACTCATTTCAATGATGTGATCAAAAAGTTTGGTTTCATCAAAAATGAAGAGGAACCATGTGTTTTCAAAAAGGTCAGTGGGAGCGCTGTTGTCTTCCTCGTATTGTACGTGGATGACATCCTCCTTATTGGGAATGATATTCCCATGTTGACAACAGTCAAAATTATGGTTGTCCAAGGAATTCTCCATGAAAGACCTAGGTGAAGCATCCTTTATTCTAGGAATTAAGGTCTATAGGGATAGACCGAATAGGATGCTAGGACTTTCACAGAAGATGTACATAGAGGAAAGTACTAAAGAGGTTTAGTATGGAAAACTCTAAGAGGGGATTAATACCCTTCAGACATGGTATTCATCTTTCCAAGAAGATGTGCCCTAGCACACCTGAGGAAATAGAACGCATGAGCAAGATCCCTTATGCTTCTGCAATAGGGAGCCTCATGTATGCCATGCTATGTACACGACCTGATATAGCCCATGCTGTGAGTGTCACAAGCAGATATCAGTCAAATCCAGGTGAAGAACACTGGACTTCTGTGAAATGTATCCTTAAGTACTTGAGAAGAACTAAGGATATGATGTTGGTCTTTGGTAACGGAGAACTCCAAGTCCAGGGATACACAGACTCGGATTTCATGTCCGATATAGATGATCGAAAGTCGACATCTGGGAGTCTGTTTGTGTGCAATGGTGGTGCTGTCAGCTGGAAGAGTTCCAAGCAAACCGTGATAGCAGATTCCACCATGGAAGCAGAATATATCGCTGCATCAGAGGCTGCGAAGGAAGCATTCTGGTACAAGAAGTTTGCTGCAGAAATTGGAGTAATGCCATCAGATGCCATTCCTCTATACTGCGACAACAATGGCGCCATAGCCCTTGCTAAGGAGCCGAGGTCTCACCAGAAATCCAAGCACATTGAGCGGCGATACCACCTCATCCGCGATTACCTCGAGAAGGGTTACGTCGAGGTCAAGAGAGTCAACTCCACAGATAATGTGGCAGACCCACTTACAAAGCCGTTGGGCCAGCAGAAGATCGAAGCCCACCTTGAGAAGATGGGACTTAGACTTGTAGCCAATTGGCTTTAGGACAAGTGGGAGATTGTTAGATATATGTGCCCTAGAAGCCAGAATTGGCTGACACTTGTAATACACTTCTAGGGGCAAAATTATAATTTTGACTATAAATCAATAAAATGGGTTATTTTCTATCACATATGTGTATTTAGTGTCTGTGATACATCCTTTGAGTTAATGGTAATGATAATTCATATTTTCAAGAGTTGAAAATTTAAGACATGAATAATCATTATTAACTCATAAAATGCTCCCGACCATAGGATCATCACGAGGATGGTGATTGATCCGGAAGGTTGGTGTACAATCGCTTCTCTTTAGTAGATGAGTCTTGAGTCTACGGTGTGGAGACACCGGAGCGAGAGTACAGGTACTCGTTAGAGAACGAGGGCACTGAGCGTGACCACCTCGAGTAGTCATTAGGAAGTCTACCTTCTCGTCAATGACTGACTCGATGCTGCAGTAGTGTGTCTGGTTCTTTGACCTGAGGTGCATCGGCAGTTCACCTTGAGGGTGTTATAGTTTGACTACACCATTACTCGGTCTCCTAGCCATATGGAACCCTGAGGTGTATGTTGGCTATAGCATGTTCATTGTAGGAACTGGATTGCATCAAGATGGAATCTATCTACCTCGGTGGTAGAGGAGCAGCCCTATGATGATCATGAGAATCAAGTCCAGAAGCCCATGGCCATGGCAGAGTGAAATAATAGAAAGAGTTTCTATTTAGATTTTCACATCGGACTCGAATCGAATGATTACATCATATGACAGAGACTAGGGTTTGACGAGTTCACCTTAACCCTAATCTGATCGGGGCTCAAGATAGAAGAACTTAATCACACAGGTAGCTGCACCAAGAGGTTCGCATTCAGCTCTGATGGGTTGCCACCATATACTGCTAGGTGTCACTGGTGGATTTTGGGAGCAATTAGAATGATTTAGATGATCGATCATTCTAGCTGTTCGAATCAGAAGAGTTCTGATCCATCGAAAGGAGTTTCGATGATGTCGATGATAGAGATCATGACATATCCCATTACCATACAGAACTGAACCTAACTGGGTCACACAAACAAGGGTTTGAATCTGGTGATCATCAATTGAACTGATCTAGTTCAATTGATCTGAATGAGATTCAATTAGGTTCAAGAAAATCGTGCTAGCACTCGATTGAACCTAACGTTCTTCTTTTACTATCATAAATAAGTTGTCCTGACTGAGCCAAAGGAGTTTGTGCTCAATCAGAGGCCTTCACTATGGTCTGACTAGGAGGTTGTCCAAGTCAGAAAAGGTTGTCTTATTTTGTAAGACAATTACCTATCCATTTTTGGTCACCTGCCATTTCTTGTCCTTTGACTTTGGTCAAAAGTTGATACCTTTGACTGGTCAAATATTGACCATTGACACTTTGACTTTTGTCCACATGTCATGCACCTATTGGAGAGCTGGTGGGGGCCTTGTCCCCCTGCCAGAACCTGGCAAGGAGGAGGGCGCACGCCACCCAGGGTGGCGTGTGCCCAAGTTGGAGGCGCCTAGGAGTCCCTTGTTGGACAAGGGACTCCATCTCCTTTTTGGATTCCGAATTAGAGTTCCTCCTAAGAACCAACTTTGACTGATCTTAGGCACCATCTAAGGAGGAATCCAAGGGGACTCTATTCCCACCAATCAGATTTAGATTTGATTTCACAAAGAGTTGTGATTGGTTGGGAAGAAGAGGAGTTGGATCACGCATAGTCTATAAATAAGACCCTGCGCCCAACTCAAGGAGTATCTAAAAATACCCCACATCCCAAGGCTGCCTCTCTCCTCCTCCTCCATGCCAAGTCCATCTTCTCCCTCTTCTCTCCACGCCCAAAGTAGTTTGGGATCTATGTTGGTGCAATCCAGATGAGAGAAAGGCGATAGAAAGCTAGAAGGCTGCGCTGCTGTAAAAGACAACTGCTGATCTTCGAAAGTTATTTTGAAGATCCTCCAAATCAAATTTAGATTTGATTTTTGGAGATGTGATAGAGAAGAAGAGTATCTCTAGATCTAGCCCAAGTGGATATCGATAGAGGCCAGGCACTTGCATGGCTGGATCTAGAACCTTTCGCTGCTTACAGGATCATCAACGGGTAATAGGATTACCCTACATCAAGGTAAATTAAATATGATTTAATTTATTTAGATTTTATTTTTATTATTAGAATAATAAGAATTAGATCTGAAATATCTCAGATCTAATTCAGATCAAAGAGAAAAATTTTTGAAATATAGCTCTTGATCCAATAAGATCTGAACAAACTTGGTCCGAAAAATCAGGATTTTTCCTTCATTTAGAACCTTTCATAGAAAGCTCAGCAGTAACTAGCATATTCATAAGTTCTGCTAGAGTATTCTATAGTTTATGCATATGGTAGTTCATAATGAACTGCCCATATGCATCAGTCAAGGATTATAGAATTATATCAATCTATAAATTCTTGTTCAACTTGACACCGAGCTTCCCAAGCTATTTTAAGTCGTTGATCATCATCAGACAATGAACTTGGACTGACTGTCTATCACGCATTTGAGTCTTAAAAAGTCTTCTAGTAACTTGATATTTGGATGCATGACTCTATTTATCAAACAACTCGTGCAGGTGAGCCAACATTTGGCGGCTAGTCTTAATGTCTTCATGTTGGTGCTGGAGTGCATTAGGCATCGAGCCCAACATGCAATACCTGATTTTGTTATCATCATCCATCCACTTCTCTAGAGACTCTCTCTGATCAGCAAATTGATGGGCTAGTAAAATGGAAGGGTCCTATTCTAACACATGAGTCAACTTCTCGGAACCCAAAATAATTTTGAAGTTTCGGAGCCAATCCTTGAGTTTGGTCCGGTCAGTCTATAGGTATCCAGAATACGGGCTAGTGGATTGGACGCAGACATTTTCCTAGAGAGAGTCAAAATTTTTAGTTAAATTTTGTAATTAGACTTAATCAATTTGTTTAGAAATTTTTTTTAAATAAATTAGGCTCCCACTATTTCATCTGATCCCTACACTCCCTGGGCAGAGATGCGAAAATCTTAGCAATCCATTGATTTCTAGTGGATGGTGTGGTCCCACCGATTGGCTCACTACCTCACCTAATAATTATTGATGATAGATCAATCGATAAGTGGACAACTCTTATCCAATGATTCTCTAATCATGGTGCACCTAATCTTGGTCTCTAATTCGTGAATCTTACCATATCCAGAATATTGATCCACTGCTTAGTTAAGTCAGACCCATCATTTGCATGAATCCCTCACCGTATCCAAAATATTGAGCCCAACCCATCCTCCAACCCGTAGCATCCAATGCCTAATAGACATTGTTGCATCTTTTTGGTGCAACTGAACCACTGTAACCAGCCGAGAATAATCAACCCCAAAAAGGGCCCGCACATCTATAATGGTAGAAGACCAATTGACTTAATCTTTTCTTAGGGAGAATTCAATTTAGGTCTCATTAGAACTTGACTCAGTTAGTCATAATGGTTATGACTAAGCCTAGTGGCATGGGTTAGCTCAAACCGTTATTGACCACCTCAAATCAGAACTGGGTTGAACATAAATGGTCCAGGTAAGTAAGATCGGGTGGAAGGGAATATACCATTAACTCGATAAGCATATAATTCAGATCGAGTAGCTTTCCAATTAAAAATCCAATCGATCGTATCTGTCCAAACTTATCCTTAGACACCAAATTGTTGAGCCAGAACCAATTGGGTTAGCCTACAATCCAGACTCTAACCATCTGAGCCTAATTAGGTCTTAATTGATCGATCACATGTGGCTGTGAGTCAACCTTGACCCAGACTTAATCCTATTAGGCTGGTCAATTTAAGCATTGTTGATCCCATCTAACCAACTCTTGATTCGGTTTGATCAACCGCTTAGACCTAATTAAGCTACCCAAGCCCGAACCCAATATTATGAATATGTCTTAGATCTGAAATTCTCAATTTTAGATCTAATTAGTTTCATAACCTTAATTCTTAATTAAGTTTGGATTCATAAATAAAAATATGTACCAAAATCTTTGGATTTCAGGATCTAGAGTTTTGCAGAAAATAAGTTTTGATTTCTGATTAAGGACGAACACGCAGCACCCTACACGCCATAAAAATACCTCATCGAATGGAAGGAGAGGGCCATTAAACCCTACTTTGTTCTTATGATCGAATGGCCAAGGGGAACGCTTTAATCAAAAATATAATTAAAACTATAAAACTAGATAGATCTAGATCATATATCACACATATAATTAATGATCTAACTAATACATGCTTTGCATACATCTCATGTATCATCACTAAATTAAATATGTATATTTTTCAGATTTAAAATATCATATATAACATCTAAAAAATAGATTTAAATTTGATCATATTAAAATAAAACTAATCTAGATAATTTGTAGAACTATTCTACAACTAGTCTAAACATGCATCTTTTCATATCACATATGAATAAATCAAAAATTAAAAATTTTACTTTCTATTTTTTAGATCTGATTATAATAATTATAATATTAAAAAAATAAAAATTAAATAGATCTAAAATTATATTTAATCAAATTAATAATATGATTATACTAGACTACACATAGAACTATTCTATTCCCACTCTAGTCATTCATCTCATATAAATTAGATCTAAATAATTTAATTTTAATTTTCTAATTTTAGATATAATCACATCTGATGTAATATTTAAAATTTTTTAATATCAAATAAAAAATAAAAATAAAAATAGATCTAAAATAGATTCGAAGAACTGTAACCTGGCTCTGATACTAGTTGAAGAAAAAACTTATTTTCCCGACACAGGATTGTTCAGATCTGCTTGGATCTGAAGGAATATTTTAATTTTTTTTCTAAAATTTTAATTAAATCTGAGACTTCTCAGATATAATCATAGAGATCTAATATTAAAAATTAAAATAAAATTAAATTAGATTTGATTTTAAGTACCTGATTTGGTAATTTAATTATCCTGTGATGATCCTGTTGATTCCTGAGGTTCTGGAAGGAGCCATGCATGCACCTAACCTCTACTAGTATCCACTAGGGCAAGATCTGTTCTCCTTATGAATCTCTTCTCCAAAAATTAAATTTGGATCTATTTGAAAAGCCTTCAAAATGACTTTTGAGGGCAGCTTGTTCGTCTCACAAATATCATCGCATAAATGCTGAATCTTATGCCAAAAATCTTGGACCTTCAACTCAAATTTATGCCTAACTTTTTAAACATGTAGAAGAGAGGAAGAGAGATGATAGAGTTGGTGTGGATATTAGAGGGAAGGTTCCTTTGGATGTGGAAAAAATAAATTACATTGAGGCAATTTCATGAGAAGAGTTCTTATACTAGACATAGCACCATAAAGAGTTCCTTTTTGACCAAAAACCTTATTAATTCAACCATTAGGACTCCTAGACCTGATCTCCATGAAAAACCCTAGATCCCATCTAATTTTGATGCCAAAAATTCATCTGGAAGGTGGCGGCATGAAAGGATAAGGAAGAGTCCATGTGCGTCTAGGACTCTTCCCTTAAGAGTTTGATCCAAATCAAACTCTATCAAAACCTAGTCTAGGCACCTCCAAAAATCATAAAATTTTTCACACCCAAATTATAAGTCGTGTCCTATCACATAGCCAAAAATTAAAGCAAAATTATTTTTTTTAAAAATTTTTAAAATTCTCTGATCATATGACCCTCAATTCTCTCAATTAGGTCAACTATTGACCCTAGTCCAATTGCACTAGAAATGAATTTAATTTTCATAATTAATCTAATCTAGACTTATTCTAGTCAGATGAAAATAAACTCATTCAAGATACAGGAATGAGTCAAATCAAATTTGACTTGGTTGTGATGAATGAGAAAGATTAAAGAAGGAGAAAGTTAGGCTCAATCATGTGCTAGCACGATTACCTTAAACCTGATTGGATCTAATCCAAATCAATCGAACTAGGTTAGCTCAATTGATGACATCCAGACCCAATCCCTTATTTGTGTGACCTAGTTAGGTTTAGTTCCATATGGTAATGAGACATGTCATGATCTTTGTCATCGACATTATCGAAACACCTTTTGATGGACCAGAACTTTTCTGATTCATACAATTAGAATGATCGATCATCAAAATCATTCTAATTGCTCCCAAAATCAACTAGTGACACCTAGCAGTATGTGGTGGCAACCCATTAGAACTAAAAGTGAATCTCTTAGTGCAACTATCTGTGTGATTGGGTTCTTCTATCTTGAGCTTCGACAGGATTAGGGTTAAGGTAAACTCATCAAACCCAATATCCATCATGTGAATTAATCATTCGATTCGAGTCCTATGTGAAATCCTTTATAGAAACTCTTTCTATCATTTTCACTCTACCATGACCATGGGCTTATGGACTTGATTCTCATGATCATCAAAGGGCTACTCCTCATCTACCAAGGTAGATAGATCCCTTATTGGTGTAATCCAATTCCTACAATGAACGTACTATAGCCAATATAAACCTTAGAATTTTGAATGGCTACGAGATTGAGTTATGGTGTAGTTAAACTACAACACCCTCAAGGTGAATTATCGATGCACCTTAGGTCAAAGAACTAGACACATTATTGCAACATCGAGCCAGTCATCGATGAGAAGGTAGACTTCCTTATGAATGCTCGAGGTGGTCACGCTCAGTGTCCTCATTCTCTAACGAGTATCTGTACTCTCATTTTGATGTCTTCACCATAACTCAAGACTCATGTACTCAAAGAATTTGATCGTACATCAACCTTCCAAATCAATCACCATCCTCGTGATGATCTTATGGTCAGGAGCAGTTTATGAGTTAACTATGAAAATTTATGTCTTAAATTTTTAACTCTTTGAAAATATGAATTATCATTACCATTAACTCAAAGGATGTATCATATATACTTTAAATACACACTATGATAGAAAATAATTCTTTTATTAATTTATAATCAAAATTATAAAATTTCTCTTAGATGTGTATTACAAGTGTTAGCCAATCTGGCTTCTAGGGCACACATCTAACATCTTCATCCTTCGCCTTGAAGTTCTCTTCCGTCCGGATGTAACCATCAGCCCAAGCTAGCATATCAGCAAAATTCTTAGGATACTTCTGCTCCAGGAAGAACAGCAAATTATTCTTTTGGAGGCCGCTCTTTAGTGCGGCCATTGTAATGGACTAGTCCAAATTTCGAACCTCCAGAGCAGCAGTATTGAAGTGGTTGACATAGGCCCGAATGGACTTTCCTTCCTTCTGCTTGATATGGATGAGGAAATTGGAGCCTTATTAGAGATATCGGCTGCTAACGAAGTGAGCCACGAATTGATGACTCATCTGATTAAAAGAGAAGATCATACCCGGCTTTAGTGTCGAGTACCAGTTTCTCATTACTCCCTTCAGTGTAGATGAGAAAGCTTGACATATGATGAAATCTGGTGCATCATGGAGTAGTATCATAGTCCGAAAGGCCTTCAGGTGGTCGATCGGATTAGCAGTCCCATCATAGCTCTCGAATTATGAGAGCTTAAAGTTTAACGGGATTGATTCCTGCATGATCAGATGAGAGAAAGGAGGGTTGGTACCGATATTATTATCATGAGAGATGGGAGCATGGTGGAGTTCCTCAATGCATCGATTCATTTCTTGTAGCTTTCGATCCAGGAGATCTTTGCGGTCGTGGATCTCCAGAGTTTTCTAGCTGAATGGGGGTAGAGTCCCTCCAAGAGTAGATTCATTGTCAGAGCATGGGCTCCCCACCCTCTACTTTTATTTCTCAAAGGTGACCGATCGACTCGTCCAAGTAGGTCATCCCCAGACTGGATCCTGAGGTTTCGAACAAACTTGCTCTGGTCGGGCCAGCACCGAAGGTTGCTTCTGCTGCATAACCTGCACTGCTTCAATGAGGCCACTAACCTGTTGAACCAACAAGTTAAATTGCTCTACGTCCACCATTACCATTGGTGGAACTGGAGATGTCAAGGATGAGATAGGGTCGGATAGATCTGGATGAGATCTAGCCATGGAGGTAGTCAACCACAGGGTGGAAGCCTTTCTAGGAGGCATCCTCATGAAATCAACTGGGGAAGAGGAACTCCAAAGGGAAGGAGAGAGATCTTCGTTGAGCACTCCTTTAAGAATAAGAGAACCTCAAGAGAAAGAGGGTCCTTCCTCTAGTGCCAATCCTGTTGGTGCAAAATTTGGTTGTCGCAAAATCGAGGTTGGAGTCAGAGAAGATGAGGTCGCCACTGGCGACCTGCAAAATAAGTCTCATCCAAAGTCGGGGATGGTGGCTCCAGCAAGATTCTTCGATGATCAAGTCAACTCTTTCGGCCAATAGAAATGAAATATTCAGTAGAGAAAGTAGCAGAGTTTTGAGAAGGAGAATGACGCTCACAAGTCAGCTCAAGCTTCAGTTGCTACACAGCTTTTTCTGCACCGACTGACTCCCAGAGTTCACCAATGGTCCTCTTCAAGGAGGCGACCACCTCAACCTTCCTGCTTGTACCAACCCAGAAGCCATCATCAAGTTGCTGCTGGAGTCGGACTACTTCGTTGTTGGAGGTACGAAGCTTTTGTTTTAGCTTGGACATCCTATCACTCCAGCCCAATCAGTAAGTCTCATATGTGAGCTTAGCATCATGCAACTTTTGAAGTACGGAGAACCTCATCAACCAGTCCCACTTGAATCGCATCTTATCGAAGGACCACGGTGAGCTCCCCTCCAGAAGTTGAATCTTCTCCTTCATCACCTTGAGTTGAGTCTCGAGGGAGCCGATCTTTGCCGTCAGTGCCCAAGATTTGTTGCTTGCATTCTTTCGAAGTTCGGCTAGCTCCCTCTTAAAGCTCCCCTTCCGAATGCTAAAACTTGCAGAGTCCTTCATGTGCAAGTTTCGAAGGCGAGTAACCTCTTTGGTCACCTCTGAAGCATTCTTCCACGAAGCTTGAAGGTCATCCTCCATCTTCTTCAACTTCTTCTTCAGATGATGGACCTCCTTCCTCAAGCTTTTTATTAAAGGTTTCAGGGCAACCCCCTGAGGCAGTAGATCAGCATTGAAGGGAGACTGCATTCAAAGTATGAAAAATGCCCAAAGATATAGACAAAAAAGAAATTCACTTTCATTTAATCAAAAATTTTGAGTACAAAGTAAAAAAAAAGAAAAATGTACAACTACTCGAGGATTTCAACCTCGAAGGGATGACGACAAATGAAGTCGAAGCGCTCTCAACTACCTTAGGTTCCTGAACTAGCTCAGGCACCTTCACGGTAGGTTCGGACGGATCAGAAGTAAGCTCGATGGAGGAAGGATCGACTGTGGCATTGGATGGTCCTACTTCTGCATCATCCTCCTCCTCCAAAAATCTGAGGTCGAGCTCGGGGAACCTCTAGGCCATCCTACCTTCGCAGAGCTCGAAGCCCTTGATAAATGCTTATTGGTCGAAGATGATGTTCAAGTCCTTCATTTTGGGAAAGACCTTGAACTCCTCTATGACCCGGGCCACTACCTTCGAGATCGACTTCAACATTTAGGCGTCCAGACCAGTAACCCTCCCCACGGCTTCTTGCCTCCTCTTCTCCTCTAAAGCCAGTGCTGTCTTCAGTTCGATCGAGTTGAACTCTTTCTTTCGAAGTGCACTATGCAGGCTCTCATTTTTCACAATCTTCTCTCTATGAGGCACTCAGCCTCACTAGCCATCGCCTGAAGGTGATTGATCTCGGTCTGAAGACCTTCCCAAATATTCAGCATCCCCGCCTCTAGGCGATTTGCCCTCTTCAGGTGAGCAAGCATGTGGTGGCTCGACTGCCATGAATAGATCACTATAAGGTGAAAGAAGAAAGGGTTAAAAAATTAAAAAAAAAAGTATGGCAAGATGATTACCCTAAGGATAGTCCCGAGAGACTCCCAGACAAATTGTCTCTAATCAAGGTTGGCTAGGTGGTCCACTTCTTCTGGTAGGGTGAACTTATCTGTCAAGTTCCAGATGATATCTAGATTATCAAAGGGGTTCATCCCCTGGTCATCATCGCTGCTTCGGTTGGGCTCATCCTGACGTGCCTTGCGGGCCTTCTTTGCAATGGCTGCTTTCTCCTTCCTCCTCTCTTTTCCTTCGTCGGTGGAGGGATCGAGCACGCAATCCCTGGTGGGAAGATTCATAGGCTCGGGAGTAAGAGATTCTCCTTCTATGATGTCGGCATTTGTGTTCGAGATGACCTCTTTTTTGGGGCAAACCTCGGGAGCGACATTAGCGGCAGTAGGGGCTATAGGGTTGGAGGCCCTGACCTTTACCCACTTTGAGCCTTCACCTGGAGCCTTCCGCTTTCTCTTCTTTTGGACATATAGGCCCTTGGTGAGCTCTCCATGATGCCGGTATCCATTTCTCTGACAAAGGAAGATGTATGGTTAACCGAGGTACATATGAAACTTCATAAGAATTCATATGCATGTACATATGCATGACAAATATCGGTAGGGTCAAGAGGACTCAAACTAAAGTTGAACAAAGTTTGCTCCCTCAAAAGGTCTAGAAGAGGAGGAGCTCGGTACGCCTTGAGCTGATTAGAAGATTCAAGATTGGGCCCATCTAAACTAGGGGCTTGGCGGACAGATTTCCTAAGGAAGCCCCAAGGAGGAAGGTCAAGCAACGAGGTGGGACATCGAACGAAGAAGTACTTCTCCTTCCTGTTATAAATAGAAGAAGGAGCACCTTTCAACAATCCCTTCTTGCCAAACTAGGGGGAGAAGTACCACCAGTCCTTGCTGAAGGATGGCATTTGAAGGTGTAGAATTTTAGAATAACTAGATAGTCGGCCAAACTTCAGCCAGATGGCAAAGGGAAAGGAAGCCTATGACGAACCAAAAGGAATTTGGTACGATCGATACAAAGAAGATGTTCAAAAATTGGAAGAAGGCAACTACAAAGAAAGGCAGTGGAAGCCGGAGCCCGGCATGCAAGGTCTCTAGGTACAAACAAAATCGACCGGCTGGAGGAGGACTGGCTCGATTGTCTAAACTAGGAAGTTCAAGGTTATATTCTGAGGGGATTCCATATTAAATTTAGACCAGAAAAAGATCATCTAGAGTAAGAATGGATGGGATGGTGTCTAGAATGAAGGACAAGTGAGACATGTTCCTAGGTTCGACCTCGGTCAAGGGTGTAGGGTCTAGGAAGGTCGATCCAGGTGAGCCCTAGGAACTGATGGAGTGAGAGATTTTGGAAGACATTCAGATCAAAATAAGACCCCAGGAAAACCCCCAAAAAATAAGAAAAAATATAGGACAAATACGGCTGTAGAGAAATCGAAAGAGCAAGAAGTTAAAAAAGCATGAATACCTAAAGAGAAGGATTGAAAAACTGACCTAAGCTATTTGGAGAGGATGAAAAGATGGTCGGTGCGATGAGAACCGATTGAAAGGGCATCCAAAACCCAAGAAGATGAGGGAAGAAACTAAAACCCTTAGGTGGAAGAAGAATAGGGACTCGAGGAAGAAGAAGACTCAGGCAAGAATGACTTTTGGATAAGAGGAGAAGGTCTTAACTAGTCAGAGAAAACCTGAGGCAGTTATGATTGTGGATCGACTTCGGCCGATTGGCATGCATCGCATGTCCCGCTCATCATGATATAGAAGTGGCGATAGACGGAGTCTTTATGATGCCATACCTGGGATATAGTTTCGGTAGGAAATACGAAGGGCCATCTTCTCAAACTTATTTTAGATTTAAAAAGCTTCGATGCCAGCATGGTAAATGCCAAAACATCTCATCCTAACAGATGCGGGAAGCCAAAAAAAATTTTGGCAGTCGCATCTATACTCCCTTCCTTCAAATTTCAAACTCGAGAGTAGAGGAACTATTGTTGGGGTTGAACTCGCTCCTATCGAAGTTTGACCGGATGTTTAATTGCTGAATGATCCCATCTGGTTGCGACGACCAAGATTGACCCTCGATCGAATTTGCAAGATCCCTCCGAACCTCGCCCAGATAAGTTTGAATGGAGGGGGTAGCCGAGCTCCTCCATCCTAGGCAGTCAGTTCTCCTCGATCGTAAGTCTTTCGAACTTCTCCTTCAGTCAGACTTCTCCATCATAGCAGTCTCCTTTCAGCCGACCTTTCCTAATCGCAAGTCTTCCAAACTTCTTCTTCAACTAGACTTCTCCATCACAGGCAAGCTCCTTTCAGATGACCTTCTCTGATCGCAAGTCTTCTGAACTTCTTCTTCAATTGGACTCCTTCACCAGTCAGACTCCTTCCAAACTTCTCCTTCAGTCGGACTTCTCCATCATAGGCAGGCTCCTTTCAGCCTCCTTTCAGCCGACCTTTTTTGATCCCAAGTCTTCCAAACTTCTTCTTCAGCCGAACTTCTCCATCATAGGTAGGCTCCTTTCAGCCAACCTTCTTCGATCGCAAGTCTTCCGAACTTCTCCTTCAGTCGGACTCCTCCATCAGTCGGACTCCTTTCGAACTTCACCCTCAGTCGAACTTCTTCGTTGGTCGAACTCCTTTCGAATCCTTTCAGCAGACCTCCTTTTGCATTCCTCCAGTGGACTTCCCTCAGGATTTTTCTAGTGTACTTTCGAACCCCTTTCGATTGAACTCCATGCAGTCACCTGGGAGGGCCTCCATGCCTATGCAGATCCAGCAATTTGCACAGCATGAATCCACTTATACACAGACGATCCTAAAGGAGTTTGAACTCCTATGGAATTGATAAAACTTGAAGCTCTTCATCGCCAATGCCTACCTCCTCTGAACTTCAATAATTAAATTTCAACCACTTGCATGTCACGACAATAGACGCATCAAGATAACAGATACTACTCTTCATAACAAACTTCACGTGACCCCGATTGGCCCACTAGCAGACGGTTGTAGCTATCACTATTAGTTTGTTATAGGCTCTATCTATAAAAGGGACCCTCCAGATACGTTTTTCCTAGGCTCTCGTTCTTCTTCTCAAAACTCTGCTACTTTCTCTATTGAGCATTCCATTTCTGTCGAGTGAAAGAGCTGACTTGATCATCGGAGGATCTTATCAGAGCCATTTTTTCTGACTCTGGATGAGACTTGTTTTGTAGGTCACCGACGATGACCTCATCTTCTTTGATTTCAGTATCGATTCCAACAACAATTAGATTTCGCTCCAACAAAGATCAAAGAGTCAATCAAATTGATGATCAAGAGAGATATTCAAGAAAATATAGAGGATCAAAAAAAATAATCAATTAGGGGGGTTTCAATAATCAATTTAAATAAGATCAAATCAAGAGGAAACTGGATGAAGGCTTTATATGTTCAGCTCAATTAGAAAGTCTCAAATTTTTAGAAGAATTTTGATAATTTAGCTTTTTATAGGGAATACAAAAAAATCTTTTTCTTATAGGTTTAGCAATTAAAATATTCACACCCAATTAACCATTTTTTAAATTAAATTCATCAATTATAAAATTGATATGGGGAGGCTTAAGATATCATGCTAAATTTTAAGATAAAACCACTTCATCCATAGCATGATATATAGAAAAGAGCATGTTGATTTAAAAATCAAAATATTCAAATTATTTCTATCATCAAAATCAATCATACTTATCAAAGCATCAAAAGACTTATCATATGCATACATATTAGCAAATCATTAAAGTCAATACATTCAATAAATCATGCTTTCTATTCAAGGAGTATGATCATTTTAAGCGAAGATAAAATCATCAAAATCAATCTAACATGCTCAATAATTATGCTAATTAATAATCAAAATATATTTAGCAAATAATGATGGCATGATGTGAGAAAAGTTTAGATTCTACCAAACATCATGACCCATCCAATTTTATTCGCAAGGCATCCATCCATAAATTTTTTTGCTTCTCATTCCATTGGATCCTTGGTGAATCTGCAAAATCATTTACTAATCTTTGGTACCCAAGTCATCTTGGATCCATGGATATTCAAGCACATGGTTTCTTTTGGAATCCAAATTTATTTGATTAAAGTTTGGCCATTTCTTTTAATGTTACATTTTGAAATATTATGGCCAACTTTCTTACATTTGAAGCATCTAATAGAGTGATTTTTAGTTGAAGATTTAGTGAACCTATTCTAAATAAATTTTTATTTTGTTAAAGAATTATATCCAATTCTATCTTTATTGAAAATAGCTTTTTGATTGTTTAACATTGCTTGAAGCTTTTGTGATCCAGGTATAAACTTCTCAGGCATGGATTTTAAATTTTCAATCTCTTTTCTTAGTTTTGCATTTTCTTTCGAAAGAGATCTTTCATATTTTAAGCACTTTTTTTCTTCAATTAAGATTTTTTAAGATTTTGAAAGGATTTGCTTTTCTTCAACTAAACTTTGCTTTTCTTTCAAAAAAGCATCTTGCTCAATCAATATTTTATTTTTTTCTTCAGTCAAAAGATTTTTTTCTTTCAAGAAATCTTCTTTTTCACTTGAAAGCTCATTCTTCTTTTTAGCTAAAAGAAGATTTGATCTTTTAAATTTTTTATTTTTGAACCTTAATTTTTAAATTCATCCATTAATTCGTTAAAGGCTTCAAATAACTCATCAAAAGTAAATTAGGAAGAATTTTCAGAATTTACCTCATTTTCATTGGTCATGAGGCAAAGATTTATAATGCTTTCTTCCTCTTTTTCATTTTTCATTTCTTTGCTTTGCTCCACCTTAATTAATATTTTCTTTTTCTTTTGCTTCCTCTTCTTCTTTTTCTTTTTTTCATCCTCATGAGCTATGAGGCATCAATTGGGATGAGCTTTCTTGTCTTCTTTGGAGCTTGATATTTCTTCTTGTTTTGCTCCCTCAAAAATAATTTTCAATTTCTTCCAAACTTATTTTGCTGAAATGCAAGAAGAAACTAGATTGAACTCATTTATATCCAATGAACAATAAAGTATATTTAAAGCCTTAGCATTTAGATGCATTGATTCTTCATTAATAAATGATGTATTTTGTATGTGAGGGCCATTGACAATAATTTTTCATAGGTTATAGTCATGTGATTGTATAAAAACTTTCATTCTAATTTTCTAATGTATGTAATTTAATTCATTTAATAGTGGGTGACAATCAATAGAAAGGCCTTCATTCAAAAAAGATTCCATTTGGATTGCCAAGATCTTTTACTCTTAATGGTTAGGTCAAAAATCAGTAACAGAGCACCTACTCTGATACTAATTATTGCCTAGAGGTAGCAACCCAAGAGGAGGGGGTGAATTGGATTCTTATAAAATTTTAACTAAGTTTACTTTCTAAATAAGTATGTGCTTTGATTTTAACCAAAGTGGTATGATAAAATGTATGCAATATAAGTAGTGAAATTAAGATAACAAAATCAAACTATAAAAGTAAAGCAAAAATTATAAATATGTAAAGTATACAAAGAAAAAGAAGAAAAGAGCACAATACAAACACACAAAGATTTATAGTGGTTTGGTGCAACCTGCACCTACGTCCACTCTTCAAGCTTCTATTAAGATTTTCACTATAATCTAATCTTGATTATAGTATGTTTATTTTTCAGGCTCACAAATAAATTTAGTTGGTTTTCATAAGAGTACCAACCAAAATCTAACACCATTAGTTTTTTGGATTCACTAACAATCTAGTTGATTTTTTGGGCTCACCAACCAAAATCTACAATGTCCAATTTCGAGCTTGGATGGGTCTAATCCCCAAGTTTCTTTCCTTCAAAGAAACTTGTAAAGAAATTAAATTTACAAATGAAAGTTTTAGCATAGTATAAAAAATAGAGTTTAAGCTCTTTTAAGTTCTAAAGAAGAAGCCGATGATGCACTTGATTGATGCTTGGTTTTTCTTCAAATTATGCTTAAGAGGATATAGAAAATGTTGGAGAAGCTTGCTTTGAATGCTTGCTAAAATCTGTGCATAATTTTTCTCTCTTTTCTCTTTTGTTTACATATTCAATGTTCCTCACCGAAACTAATAGAAATTCTCTTTAAATTTTTTTTTTTCAATTGATTCTCCACCTTTTAAAATACCTTTAGAGATGGTTGGAGGAGAGCTCTAACTATTGGGAGCTCTAAAATAGCCATTAAGATTGAAAAATAGCCATTGCAAAACTATTTGTTGAAGGTTGTCCATGCAAAATAAGACATCTCAATTTTTCATGAGATCTCTCACTATATTTCGAGATCTCTCGATTTTGAATTAAGATGTCTCGTTAGAACCACAAGACCTCTTAAGAATCCTATGAGACCTCTCACTCTCAGAGCATAGAAACTAAGTTTCTATTTCCTGAGATCGAGACATCTTGAGTTCAATTCAAGACCTCTCGAAATCGTGTCAGAACTATATTTGGACTTGCCAGTCCACTTGAGAGCTCTTAAAAAAAATCCAAGACATCTCAAAAATTGCTTCAAGACTATTTTGAGGGATTTTTGCTTCCATTCAAGAAGATTTGATTTTTATTTGAATTCTATTTTATGTCTTCTTTTTTCTGGTCAAAGAGCTCTCTTTTTTCTGATCTTTGAAAGCTTAAGAAAAATTTCTTCTTTAAAAATCTTAACTTAATGAATTTTTGTAGATCTTTTGTTAAAATGATTCTTCAATTTAAATACCTGAAAAGACCTACATTTACTCATGAAACACATGGTTAAATACTCAAACACTCAAAGTTTGGCAATCATCAAAATCAATCATGGGGTCAATAAAATTCCATTGTGGATCGAACTATGTCTAACAAAGTTTGATTTCTTCTTTTCGATGCACTATGTTTCGGAAGGAGTTCACTATGAGAGGATCCTATTCTCTCCTAGATATGTCAAAAACTCACTAGATAAGTATTCACCTCTTCGATCTGATCAAAGAGTTCTAATATCTTTTTTAATTTATTTTTATATTTTATTATTAAATTATTTAAATATTTTAAATGATTCAGGCTAGATGCATCCATATCTAGATAGGTCGTCTATAATGAAATATTGATATCCTTGATATTATCAAACTTGGATATTTATTCGATGTGCATATTATACTTAATAGGCTATGTATATATCATTTTCTTATTGTCCACGTATTATTGTAACATCATTCACAATGATATCATGATAATCTCTTTTTATTAATAAATGATGATTATCTTTGGCTAAGAGGCCAATAAAGATCGCATTCATCATAAACAATGGACAATAGTGACAATCACTCCAAATGACAATATTTATGTTGAAAATTAGATTGATGATTCCTAAAGCTAGGATTGGAATAGGACTTCCATTCCTAACATTCTAGAATCTCTCATCATTTTCAAATATTTCACTTACCTGAAGTTCTTACAATGAATTGCATAAGACTACCGATATCCAATACCTAGGTAGTAGAATCATTAATAGAAAAATTTTAAGGTGTTATCGTATAACATACTTGATGAGTAACAATTTGCTCCTTTCTCTTGTTCAGCCTATTAGGATCAAAGAAATCAAGATAATTCTTCTTTTTATGACACTACTTCTTACATTAGAAGCACTCTACCTAAATCTAGTCAATCTTAGACCTTTTATTTTGATTGAACTTGCAAGCTCCAACACGAACCATTTTGTATTACTGAATCAAATTCAAGTTTTGATACTAATTATTGAAGTTGAGTCTTGTTGGGAGTAAAATAACTCCTGCCGAAGTCCTTAACCGCCGACCTCCATTCTAAAAAAATTTACCGACCCTCTCAACAACAAGTCCGTATTACGAAACTTGTCGAGGGCACATTGAAGCTCAGCCAAACGATCTTGAATAGTAAAGAAGAACTATTATTTAATTAATCTTGCTTCTTAAATTAGAATGAATGATAGGGCTAGAGTTCAACCCTCCCGACCTTGATCAATGATGAGTTCCAAAGATAGTTGAAGTCATATATTATGGACAACATGCTCCTTCCGGATGAACTCCTCCATCCTACTTCTTCTAAATGAACTCTTCCTAGTCGTGGTCCTCCCAGCAGCACTCCATCCTAGTGTATTATATCCGATTGAGCCCCCTTCCAGTTGTGCTCCTTTCGGATGAACTTCTCCCAGTTGCGCTCCTCCCAGCACCGCTCCATCCTAGCATATTCCATCCGATCGAGCCTCCTTTCAATCTTGCTCCTTTCGAATGAACTTCTTCCAATCATGCTTCTTTTAGATGGACTACTCCAGTTGCGCTCCTCCCAATAGTGCTCCATCCTGGTGGATTCCATCCAGTCAAACTTCTTTTAGTCATGCTCTCTTAGCCGAAGTTCTTCCATTCGAATATTCTTCCAGAAGAGCTTCTCCCAGCCAGTCATGAATCTACTTAGCCCATACAATGCCTGTTAGCTAGAGCCATCCTAAAGAATATTGTCAAACTACTGATTCATGACAATCACTCCACGAAGGATGGAGCACAGTACTTCAAATCTTAATTTAGGAGGCACCTATCCCGCTTGACCTAGGAGGTTTCTGAACTTCTTAAAGCCACTGGACACTACTCCAACAGACCTCGATCAATTATAAGTTTACTACATACACTGAAGTCTTCAATCTACATCCGAACTCAAATAAATAGATCTCAACTACTTGCAAGTCGCGATAAATGATAACTCATCCTCCATAACAAACTCTAGGTGGCCTGAGCGATCCATTACCAGGCACTTATGATAGTCAACATCAGTTCATTATACATTCTATCTATAAAGGGGATCCTCCAGATATGTTTCTTAGAAGCCCTCTTCCCTTTTCATTACTTTACTTCTCTATTTTTCTGAGCACTCCATTCTAGTTGGCCAAAGAATTGACTTGAGCATCATAGAGTCTTGCTGGAGCCATCCATCTTCGATTTGAATTTTATTTTGTAGGTCCTATTGGTGACCTTACCCTTCCAACTCTAGCTACCTCCAGCATCCTCATAGATTTCTGCACCAATAGGATTGGTGCTGGAGGAAGAAAACTCTGAGCCCTTATTTTATATTTATGAGAGATTTAATTAGTGATTTGATTGCTAATTAACTCAATTTGATTGAATAATTATTTTTAGATCAAGTCTAATTGAATTGGATTCAGTTGGGTTCGACCCAATTAAGTTATGAGATGACCTAATCATCATGAAGGTTTGATCCCTGATTTGATCAGGGGTTGGGCTTAATCAATTCCTGATTTGATTAGGATTTAATTGAGCCTCATTAAGACTAAATCAGTTGTGTTAAATCTAGTCTAATTGAGTCTAACCAAATTAGTTTGGGTTAGTTCAATTGGATGACATGAATTAAGACTAGTTTGACCTAGTCTTCCATGCACCACCTCACCATTTCTTGCACCACTTCCATTCCCAAGGAGAAAAAGTTTCTCATGACATTTCCCCATGCATAAGAGAGTGCGCCATCTAATTTTCCATGCCACAATTGGATAAGAATTGGTTAGTTTATATTCAAATTCAAAAAGAGTTTGAGTTTGAATGAACAAACCACCTTATCTCATCTAATCCTTCCATGCCTCCCTAGTGTTTGCACTCTACTTAATTGTGAAAATTTTTGGACATGTGACATCTGAGAAAGCAAATTTCCTCTACATGCATGAGCCCTCCCCATGCTGAGAGAAATATAGAAAAAAATCAAAGAGAAGAAAAATAGAGAGAAAGTAAGGGCGTAGGGTTTGAGTGAAAGAGCTGCCCTAGAAATCTAATCTAGGGTTTGGCATGTGATTTCATAAGTTCTAATCATTAGAACTTTACAAAATTTTTTGGACGGCCTCCTCAACCTCTCCTCTACCTTTGCTACTGATCTAGAGCATCCAAAGATTTAGTGGAGGAATATCAAAGTCGTTCATTCTAATTCAGCCATCAAAAGGATCGATCATCAAGCTAGCACTCAAGAGGAGCCGATTGAGATCAGAGCCTCATGTGGATGATTCATGGATTCCAGACATGCTGTGTGGCTATGTCATGATGATCAAACCTCTCTGGTGGTGATTCAGCTGTGGAGATTGACTATCCGTACAAAGATAACGTGTTCTGAATACGTAAATTAGTAAAATAGTTTTACTGCTGATTGCTATTTTATTTTCAAATTCATTACATGTATGTCACATTAGATCCTAGTTTTGTAGGATTTATAGATCTTATCTATAGCTCTTAGAAATTAATTAGATTAATTTTTAATTTTATTGCATTTATTTTTTAAAAAATATTTTAAAAGTAGAGCTAGAAATCCTGCATGCATTCCAGTAGATATTCCTTGGCAACCAGATGGGTTTTATAGGTCTTCACCTTCTTGTTTGTATCCTTCTTTCTCTTGAAGACCTACTTACATCCAATGAATTTAATTCCTTCAGGTAGGTCAACCAATGTCCATATATCATTGACCTTCGTGGACTCTATTTCGGATTTCATGGCCTCAAGTCATTTCTTGGAATTAGGTTTCTGCATTGCATCCATATAGGTGATGGGATCCTCATCATTCTCATTGAGTTTGATGGGATCACTGTCCCAAACTAAAAAACCATAATATCTATCCGACTAATGCGATACTCTATCGAATCGCCTTAATGATGCAGGTACACTGGGCTCTGAATTTGATCTAATCAAATCTGGTTCTAGTTCAGCAACTAGTGTTGGTCTTTCTATCTATTAAACTTCATCACGTTCAACCTTAGAGACAACAGTTCTTTCACCAAGGAATCCTTTTTTTTCTAAAAAGATTGCCTTAAGATTGACGAACACCTTTTATTCATCAGCATGGTAGAAAATATATCCTTTGATTTTTTTTGGGTATCCTATTAATGTGCACTTGTCAGACCTCGGTCCAAGTTCATCTATGATTAACCATTTCATATAAGCCAGGCACCCCCAGACCCTAAGGTGTGAATATGCTGGCTTACGCCGTGTCCATATCTTACATGAAATTTTAGTTATAGACTTACTTGGAATCCTATTTAAAAGATAACAAGCCAATTCGTGTATATATCCCCAGAAGGATATCGACAAGCTGGCAAAATCCATCATGAATTGGACCATGTCTAACAGAGTCCAATTCTTCTTTCAGACATACCATTATGCTGTGGTGTTTCTAAAGAAGTTCATTGGAAGAGAATTTCATTCTCTTCTAGATATATGAGAAACTTACCAAAACAGTATTCACCTCCTTGGTCAAATTGAAGAATTTTAAAACTCTTTTCAATTTATTTCTCTACTTTATTTCAGAATCGTTTGAATATTTTAAATGAATCCGACTTGTATTTTATCAGATAGACATATCCATACCAGGATAGATCATTTGTGAAAGTGATGAAGTAGAGATATCCACCTCTAGCACTTATGCTCATAGGCCCACATACATCAGTATGTACAAGACCTAAGAGTGGCTCTCTCACCTTTTCCAATAAAAGGTAACTTGATCATTTTTCAAGAAGACAAAACTCATAGGTTGGAAGTCATTCAAAATCATTGACTTTGAGGATTTCCTCTTGAGTCAACCTGTTTATCCTATTCTTATTAATGTGACCTAGCCTACAGTGCTATAAGTAGATATCAGATATACTATCTAATCTAGGATGCTTGCTAGTGGAGTAGACTATACTAACAGGTTGTGATATCATGTATATGCCATTGTTCAAATGTCTAGAAAATATAATAATACCATTCAAAAATGACATTATAAAGTTTTTCTTTATTGAAATCTCCTAATTATTTTTGGCCAAAAGGCCTACAGAAATGATATTCAAAAAGAAACTAGGATAAAAGTGATAATCACTAAAAATAATAGTATGAGACTCAAATAGAAGTTTTAAGATTTTTAATACTGGAACTAAAACTGGTCTTCCATCTCCAACATTCAGGAACCTCTCATCTTGTTCAAATCTTCTACTAACCTACAATTCCTACAACGAATTGCAAATATGGTAAGAGCTTCCAATATCCAATATCCAGTTAGTAATATCACAAATAGAAAAATTGCAAGGAGTTATCGTATAAATACCTTGCCTAGTAATAGTTTTCTTTTTTCTTGACCTATTCGGATTTAGAAAGAAAATGTATTAAGGATAGTTTCTCTTTCAATGCCTCTGCTTCTTACAGAAGAAGCACCCTGTTTAACTCTTATCGAGCTTTTGCTTCTTGGTATGCTCCTCAGCCTAAACTTGCATCTTTTTAGACTTCTTCTTGTTCTTCTTTCCTTTCTTATAGGGTCGAGAACCAGAAAGAAGATCTTCTCACTAAGTTCACTAACTCTTTATGAAATAGGTGATTCTTCTTAAAGTTCAGAAGTAACCCCAGTAACCCATGGTAGTTAACTTTAGGTTTTATCATTTCATAATGAGTAAGGAATGGGAGATAAGACTAGGGCAATGAGTTCAAAATTGCATCTTTTCCTAGCTACTCATGCAGGAAAAAGTCGAGCTTGCTCAAACACTTCATCAGCTTGATCATGTACAGTACATGATCAATGACTGAAGCTCCATCCCTTATCTTGGTGTTGAAGATGGCATGACTAGTCTTGTACCTCTCAACATCATCGAGTGTGCTAAAAGACTTATTCAACAGTTGATGCATGTCTTCTAGCGGAAGCTATATCGAACCTATGATTGAACTCATTGCTCATAGCCGCTAGCATAATACAACATACACAATGGTTCGATCATTGAGCCTCTTCGGTAAGTGTCTCTGAATGACCCACGTGCATTAGGAGCTGGCTCCTCCGGTGTCGGATCTATCAAGATATACAAGATTCGTTCATACTCTAGGATAATCTTCAACTTATGATATCAGTTACCAAAGTTGAGTTTCACTAACTTGTCATTGTCCAAAAATGATCAGAGCGAAGAAAAGTGGCCATATCTGCACAAAAAAATTAAAACTTAACTAATAAATAATTTATTAAACATAAATATTTGAACTTTTAATCAAAAAAAAATTTCACTATTTTATTCGAATTGGTATCCTCTACCTCCAATTTGAGAAATTATCCTAACTTCTTAGTGGATACTAGAATCCACATAGACTACACACAAGCCCAAAATTGGTTGGTCAACTCATGTGCATCTAAGGATAGGTACATAAGTAATTATTTCTTTAAATAACTTCTAGTAATTTAATCTTGCTTTAGTCCTTAATCAGTAGGCTTTGGTCTCCACTAAAAAGGTCTGATTAGGTCCAACCATTATCTATCTAACCAATGAATGATTAAGCCCAACTTTGGTTGATCAATCTAACCACCATTTAGAAAGACTCAGTCAAGAAATCATATTATGAATGATAATTCCATTCATCGATAAGCACCAAGCTTTTGAGCATCCAATGATTATCTAAATAATGGACCCATTATCACTCATTTAATGGGAGGCTATGATCTAGTTATAACCATAACTATTTTATTTTTAAGGATCTAATAATTTTAGAAAATTTGATTAATTTGATTTAAAGAAGAGAGTCAGAAGAACTAGTTAATCATGATCCTCTCACTAACTTTGCCAAGTTAGATTAAGGGAGACCATTCATAGGCTGGTCTAGGAGCACCTAAATCAGTCATACTAATTTACCTAGTTGACATGAGCCAACTTGAATTGTCAAGTGATTTGGTCAAAACATAATTTCACCAAGAAGCCCAGGTAAGTGAGATCGATGGGAGTGCCAAAGCTTGCCTTAAACACCATTAGAAATGACTAGGTAAGCGGGCTGGCAATTAAGGACCACTGGTTTGGATTGCTAGACTTACCTTAAACATAAACTGATTAATTAGTTTTGATTGGATCAACCTAATAGTTCGGGCTAGACCACATAGCCAAGAATCAAGTTTATTTTGATTCTTGTTAAAGACATAGACTTGACCAACTACAACTATTGTAATTAATCTAGAGAATTCTTGATCTAATCTAAGTGATAAGTGCTAAAAATATACTAATAAAAGTATTAAATTATAAAATAAATTAAAATATTTTATTAAAAATTGATATTTTTATTAATCTTATGTAGGAAAGAAGGCCACCAATGTGAAGATCTCATTTTTTTGATTCAGATGAAAAAAATTTCAGACAAAACGGACTTCAAATGAGCCCAGAATCGAATTTCAAAAAAAAAAAAAAAATGCCGATGCAACGCTGACGTCAGGATGACGTCAGCATTTTTCGCGGCGCACCATGGACCATCTTAAGGATAATTCAGGAATTTCACAGCATAAAGCGTGCTCTGATTGGCTGAAGAACGCAATGGTCCATGCAACACCGGGCTCGCGCACGGTCCACGGAGGGCAATTTGGGAATTCTGATTGATCTAACGGGCGGTTTTCACTGAAGCTTGATCGGACGGACGAGAAGAAGGCGCTGATGGACGGCATCCGCAGCTCCCGATCGAGATCCAACGGCCGAGATTCATCCCGACGTAAAACTAAAGGTCTGAAGGCTTATTTCAACGCGATCGGACGGCCCAGATTCGATCCAATGGATGATCCAACGGCTGATATTAAATCCGACTTGATCTGGGTTATTTTAAGGGCTTTTTGAGTGGTTTTTGGACCGTTTGATCAAGATCTAATGGGCAGAATTACCCAGATCTTAATTTGAGTTGATTTAGGAGTCCTAAACCTAATTTTTGATGAATTTTGGGGGAAATAAAACTCTTTAACTATAAAAGAACCTAGTTGTCGTGAGAAAAAAAAAAAGAAAAAAAGAGAGAGACAAAGAGAGAGACGGGGAGAAAGAGAGAGGGAGAGAAAGAGAGAGAGAAAGAGAGAGGAGAGAGATAAAAAAAAGTGATTTGTGAGAAAATCAAAAAGGTTTTTTTTTTTGATTTTTCTTCGAACGATCAAGACATCGATCAAGGAGCCTCTTCTTCTTCGCCAAGTTCTCCACATCAAGAGCAGCAGACAATCAATTTCAGCAATCAAACAGTCTAATTTCTTCATGCTTTTTATTTTATTTGCTATTTTTGAATTTGTTATCATGAACTAAATTTTATTTTACTAAGGCTAAGGTGTAGCCACTCTTTTGATGCAATATTCAGTATGATTTATTTTTAAATTTTATTCATGAGGAGTATATAAATCTGATCTTAATGCTTTTAGATTACTGGCCATCTTCTAATTGATCTGATGAACATAGATGTTACGGACCAAGTACATCTATGTTAATGCTTCTTGATTATATACCTTGTATTATGAATCAAATTAGAATTCATATGCATGCGGAAATTTTAGTGCGCTTTGGACGCAGCGTATTTTAATTAGAGGGTTTCACAAAACCTAATGCATTAATATTTATTTAAATTACACCTGGACCAAAGGATAATTAATAAATATTAATAGTTTTGCTATGCCTGGACCAAAGGATAGTGAATAAATTAGGAGACTCCACCGTCACATGAAATAAAATTAATCTAAAAATCTGAATATTGTATTGACTGAGTTGGTGAACCGATTGCCTTAGTAATCCATTGCTCTTGAATTTAAAACCCTAATAATTTACACTCTCTCTATTTAATTAAAAACTTTTAATTATTTTTTTTTTTTTTAATTTCTTATTCTCATAAATCGATCTTCTAAATAAAGCATAGGAAAGAGCTTTTCAGTACTTATTTTCCAATCCTCTAGGGACGATACTCTACTCATTCACTTTATTACTTGATCGACTGGTGCACTTGCCATAGCTATAAATTAGCACGCATCAAGTTTTTGGCACCGTTGCCGGGGATTGTGTCTAAAATAATATTAAAATTTTGATCCTAGCTTTACTTTAGAAATTTATTTTTAATTTTTATTATTAAAAAAAAAAATTTTAGTGCATGACACGTACTGGACATAGTAACTTACTACCTTTAGATCCAGAAATTGAAAGAACTATTAGAAGACTACAACAAGAGAGAAACATGGCAGCTGAAGATCCTAACGACATCAATCTAGGATTGGATATGGCGACTGAAGGACAGCATGAAGCTATTCGACCAGTACATCATCCATTAAATGATTACATCACACCATCTGTAGCCGATGCAGCTTCGAGCATCAGGAGACCGCCTGTACGAGCAAACAACTTCGAAATAAAATCGACGATGATCCAGATGATTCAATCAACTGTCCAATTCAGTGGACACATGCATGATGATCCGAATGCCCATATTTCTAATTTTCTTGAACTTTGCGATACTTTTAAAATTAATGGGGTGTCGGATGATGCTATTAGATTAAGGTTATTTCCTTTCTCTTTATGGGATAAAGCTAAAAATTGGCTTCATTCTCTTCCTGCAGGTTCTATCACAACTTGGGATGTTCCTAGCCCAAAAATTCTTAGCCAAGTACTTTCCACCTTCCAAAACTGCTAAGATGCGCAACGATATCACTTCTTTTATGCAGATGGACATGGAGACACTATATGAGGCTTGGGAGCATTTCAAGGAACTGCTGAGGAGATGTCCACATCATCAACTACCCGTATGGCTTCAGGTACAAACTTTCTATAATGGTTTATCTCCTACTAATCGATTCTATGATTGATGCAGCAGCAGGAGGAACCATTAATCGAAAAAATGGAGGAAGAAGCCTTCGATCTGATCGATGAGATGGCATCAAATAGCTATCAATGGCAGACAGAGCGCATGATGCCAAAAAGACTAGCAGCTGTGCAGGGAGTAGATTGCGTGCCAACTTTACTAGCTGAAATTGCAGCCCTTAGAGCCGAAGTCAACAACTTAAAGGGAACAGCTATGCATGTTCAGAGCATTACTTGTGACCTATGTGGAGGAGGACACGATACGAGCAATTGCCAGACAGGTAATCCTTTTGCTAAAACAACTGATACAGCTAATTATATTGGTAATTTTTTCAGGCCGCAACAAAACAATCCCTACTCCAACACATACAATCAAGGGTGGAGGCAGCACCCAAATTTCTCATGGAGCAATCAAAATGCAGCACAACAGCCACCCCCGGGATTCCAAGTACCTGAAAAGAAGTCCAACATGGAAGAGCTGATGGTCAAATTTATGCAAAACCAAGAAGCAACTATAAAAAATTTGGAAGCCAAACTTAGGCAGGACCAAACAGCAGCAATTCGAAACTTGGAGATGCAAATAGGTCAAATGGCTAAGATAATCTCCGAGAGACCTCAAGGATCCTTGCCAAGCAATACGGAGACAAATCCAAGGGAGCAAGTCAATGCTATCACCCTAAGAAGTGGTACAAAGCTGGAGGAGCCACATCAGAAGAATGAGACTGAAGAGCCAACTACAAATAAGGAACCATCAACTCAAAATTCGTCAGTCACCAAAACAACCAGCAGATGGATGGTCTCCAGGTATACGATTTGCTGATCCAAATGTGAAGCCCTACGTGCCGCCACTACCATTCCCAGAGAGACAAATACAGCATCCAGATAAGGAAATTTTCTAACTTTTTCAAAATTTTAAAGAATTTACATATTAATATTCCTTTTGTAGATGCTATTACTCAAATGCCCAGGTATGCCAAGTTTCTCAAAGAAATCTTAACAAATAAGAAAAAGCTGAAGGAGCATGAGAGAATAAATTTGAATGAAGAATGCTCAGCAATACTTCAAAATAAATTACCACAGAAGCTTAAAAGATCCAGGGAGTTTTACTATCCCCTGCATTATTGGTGATTGTAGTTTTGATAAAGTTTTATGTGATTTAGGAGCAAGCATTAAATCTCATGCCTTTTTCTATTTTCAGGAAGCTGGGTCTAGGAGAACCAAAGCCTACCACTATTACTCTTCAATTAGCCGATAGATCCATTAAATATCCAAGAGGTATAGTGGAGGATGTCTTGGTAAAGGTAAACAAGTTTATTTTTCCTGTTGATTTTATTGTTCTTGATATGGAAGAAGATTATGATGTACCCCTTATTTTAGGGAGACCCTTTTTAGCTACTGGAGGAGCTTTAATAGATGTTCAACAAGAAAAATTAATTCTTAGAGTCCAAGATGAACAAGTTACTTTTAATGTTTTCAAAGATACTAAACATCCTGATGATAATCAAACTTATTTTCTAATTGATATTATTGACAATCCATTATATGAGAATTCTGTAGAAAATAGGTTTGAGACTATAAAAGCGAGCAATGTCAAATTGAAAGAAGACTCGATCAAACATGAAAGTATTCCAATTGAAGTGGCACCGGATTGATCCACTTTAGAACTCAAAGAAAGTCAAGCTGAAGACTATAAATCAGAACTACTAGATAGGTTGTTTCTTTTCTTTTTAGTTTTGATCATTTTTCTTTTCTTTTATTTTTCAGTAATTTGTTGTTGCTCTTTTACTGCTCTGGTGTGTATTTTCAATTTTGCAGAAAAATCAATGAGAACTCAAGCAAAATTTCAAAGCTCCAAAGAACCAGACTGAACCAAATCAGGTGTATTCCTTCCTATCCTTTATTACATCCTTTATTTTTCTTTCTCCTTTAAGACAATGTAGAATAATTAAAGTTAAAAAAAAAAAAAAAAATCATGTGTCAAGAAGAAAATCTTGAGCAAGATAAACTGGATAAGTGATAAAAGATAGAATTATTTGCTAATGAATGTAATGAGTTAAAGAAGTAGATTAGTTGGTCAACTTTTAGCAGCCTACTTAGGTCATTAAAAGATTATTAGCACTTTTTATTGCACATGCACACTAACAAGGCAAAGTAGGTATTGATTATAAGGCCAACTGAGGATTCAATTATCACTGAAAATTGGTAATTAATATACATTCTAATCAAAGAAACTTGAATTTAAGGAAAGAGCTACCTGCCTATAAATAAAGTGCAAAAGACAGAGTATATGTGGATTGCCCAAAGCCTAGTAACTGGGTCTCTGCACCTAGGTCAAGTGTGAAAATTCACGTAAAATGGTGAAGGAAAGGCCAGGATGCTCAGCACAGTAAAAAAAAAAAAAAAAAAGAAAAAAAAAAAGAAAAGAAAAGGCAGTGTGAAAGCTACCTTAATTCATGAGTATAAAATTGAGAATGTATAGAAAATTGACCAAAATAGGTGATAAGAGAGGATACTTTTGTTCTTTTAATTTAATACTGAAATGCTAAAGTTAGTCATCACGAACACAAGTGCTATAGATCTTTGATGTACTCTAAGAAAGTTTTTAATTGTATTGACTGAAAAATTTGCTTCTGAAGCTCAATGCTTAGTTAGCAGTATTTTCTAAACTTTTTGACCTTTAATCCTAGATTTTATCTTTGTGATGGATAATCTTATTGAAATATGGTATTAAATAAAACATTGCTAAGGGACTAGCAATGACTAAGTTGGGGGGTGTGATAAGTGGTAAAAATATACTAATAAAAGTATTAAATTATAAAATAAATTAATCTATTTTATTAGAAATTGATACTTTTATTAATCTTATGTAGGAAAGAAGGCCACCAATGTGAAGATCTTATTTTTCTTGGTTCAGATGAAAAAAATTTCAGGCAAAACGGACTTCAAACGAGCCCAGAATTGAATTTCAAAAAAAAAAAAAAAAAATCGCCGACGCAACGCTGACGTCAGCATTTTTCGCGGCGCACGGTGGACCATCTGAAGGGTATATTCAGGAATTTCACAGCATAAAGAGCATGCTCTGATTGGCTGAAGAACGCGGCGGTCCATGCAACACCGGGCTCGCGCACGGTCCACGGAGGGCAATTTGGGAATTCTGGCTGATCCAACGGGCGGTTTTCACTGAAGCTTGATCGGACGGACGAGAAGAAGGCGCTGATGGATGGCATCCGCAGCTCCCGATCGAGATCCAACGGCTGAGATTCATCCCGACGTTAAACTAAAGATCTGAAGGCTTCTTTCAATGCGATCGGACGGCCCAGATTCGATCCAATGGATTGATCCAACGGCTGATATTAAATCCGACTTGATCTGGGTTATTTTAAGGGCTTTTTGAGTGGTTTTTGGACCGTTTGATCAAGATCTAACGGGCAGAATTACCCAGATCTTAATTTGAGTTGATTTAGGGAGTCCTTAAACCTAATTTTTGATGGATTTTGGGGGAAATCAAACTCTTTATCTATAAAAAACCTAGTTTGTCGTGAGAAAAAAAAAAAGAAAAAAAGAGAGAGACAAAGAGAGAGACGGGGAGAAAGAGAGAGAGGAGAGAAAGAGAGAGAGAAAGAGAGAGGAGAGAGATAAAAAAAAGTGATTTGTGAGAAAATCAAAAAGGGTTTTTTTGATTTTTCTTCGACGATCAAGACATCGATCAAGGAGCCTCTTCTTCTTCGCCAAGTTCTCCACATCAAGAGCAGCAGACAATCAATTTCAGCAATCAAACAGTCTAATTTCTCTATGCTTTTTATTTTATTTGCTATTTTTGAATTTGTTATCATGAACTAAATTTTATTTTACTAAGGCTAAGGTGTAGCCACTCTTTTGATGCAATATTCAGTATGATTTATTTTTAAATTTTATTCATGAGGAGTATATAAATCTGATCTTAATGCTTTTAGATTACTGGCCATCTTCTAATTGATCTGATGAACATAGATGTTACGGACCAAGTACATCTATGTTAATGCTTCTTGATTATATACCTTGTATTATGAATCAAATTAGAATTCATATGCATGCGGGAAATTTTAGTGCGCTTTGGACGCAGCGTATTTTAATTAGAGGGTTTCACAAAACCTAATGCATTAATATTTATTTAAATTACACCTGGACCAAAGGGTAATTAATAAATATTAATAGTTTTGCTATGCCTGGACCAAAGGATAGTGAATAAATTAGGAGACTCCACCGTCACATGAAATAAAATTAATCTAAAAATCTGAATATTGTATTGACTGAGTTGGTGAACCGATTGCCTTAGTAATCCATTGCTCTTGAATTTAAAACCCTAATAATTTACACTCTCTCTATTTAATTAAAAACTTTTAATTATTTTTTTATTTTTTTTTAATTTCTTATTCTCATAAATCGATCTTCTAAATAAAGCATAGGAAAGAGCTTTTCAGTACTTATTTTCCAATCCTCTAGGGACGATACTCTACTCATTCACTTTATTACTTGATCGACTGGTGCACTTGCCATAGCTATAAATTAGCACGCATCAACAGAAACTATATTCATTTATCAATTACAATTAAATTTTACTATCCATTAACAGAATTAGACGAATCAAATAACCAAACTAACTAGTTTGGATAGTTGATCGAATTTGAAATATTTATGTTGTAAATTTTTATATATGGTTCTATCAACCAGTTGCATGTTTGATTTATTATCAATATGCAAATAATATAAACATGAATCTACTTCAGATTTAATCTAAACATATTCATGTAATTCAAATTGAAACTATTTCAATTCTAATCAAAGATAAATCACCTTAGATCAAATCTAATATATTTATGATGATAAAAATTAGATTAAAATACTTTCAATTAAATCATAAAATCTCTTAGATCTAATCTAAAATTTTATGATTAGGATTTTAGATCAGTAGGTACGAGGACAATCTTTTTACTATAAGGAATAAACCTTGCAGCAGGATAATCTTATAAGATCAGTCTGTATAATCTAAAATATTTATTTTTAAATTTAAATAATTTTAAATCTAATAAATTATAAATTAATATTAGATCATATCTAATAAATTTATGATTAACTTTAGATCTGCATGAACTAGGATAACCTTTATACTGTAAGGGGTAAACCTTATAGCAGGACAACCTTATAAATCAGTTCGTACGATCTATAATTTAATTTTAGATTTAAATAATAGATTATAATTTAGATGTAATCTAAATAAATAATTTAAACATGCATAAAAAATCATATCATAGGAAACCTAGCTCTGATACCAATTGAAGAAAAAGATCTAGGGTTTCATGAATCTATTTCAAAATTTTTTTCAAAATCAATCAACAAAAGTAATAAACTAATTATATTAATTTATTAAAATACATGAATTAACCCTAGATCTAGGATCTTATATCATGATCTATGCATGCTATTAAATTTAAAATTAAAAATCAAGCAAAGATGATGTTGATCACATCAACATGAAAGCTATAGAAGATATAATCTAGAAAGAAAAAGAAGATTGAATCTCTCTTATCTTTGCAAGTTGGATTCTTTAACTTGCTGACCCGAGACTAAGGTCATCGCTCTGAGTTGCACATACATCCAACCTTTATAGGATATCCATATAAGGTCTCGAACATCGATCTGAAGTCCAGCAATGGAAAACCAGCACAGCATGCTAGTACTGTGCTGATCCTTCTTTGATGGCTGATTAGAAGCCTTCTTTTCCAAATCTTGGACACTCCAATAATCAGAAGAAGAAATAGAGGATTTGGAAAGAGAATCACTCTTTTAAAATTTTACAAAATAGGAAGAAGAGAATCAAGAAAAATCCTAAAGAAGAACCATTTCTTCTCCCTTCTTTTTCTCTCACCAGGACACAATGATTTGTGTCTCCATGAAGCACCACGCCTAGATCTTCTTTGCACCCAAGCTTCCCATGTCCCAAACCTCTCTCTCAGATCTAAAACTTATATAAAAATAATGCCTAACTTTCATTAAATAGAGAGTTATGATAGAATCCTTGTCTAGGTCAAGTACCTAAAAAAGCAGGTCCAAATTGAGCGAGGATTAGGGCACCCAAGTCTTGGGTGTCCCCTCCTTATTGTTTTTCATTGACTCTAGAAAATATGTGTACAAAAGTTTTCTATTTCTCACACAAAAATTAGAGAAAAATCAAGTAGTTTGGTGCCTCAAAGAAATAAGGAAAGATGATGTATCAAACTCTATCCAATAGAGACCTAGGTCAAAACAACTTGTTTGTTTTGACCTATTCCACAACTAATTTCCTTCTAAAAGAGTAGAAGACATAAAAAGATGTGGATACTCTCTAGAAAATAATTTTTTTCATGAAAATTTCAAGGAAATTATAATGGAGGGTATGGAGAAAGTCTAGTATACTAAGACTTTTAGTTTTGACTTGGTCCAACTTATTATTTAAACCTAATTAAATCAAAACTAATACAATCCAGTTAGCGATAATCTTAGTCCAATTAAGAGTGTAACTAAATTAGATTAGATCAAATTTAAATCTGGTTTAATTTTTAATCAAATAAAAACTTGGGTGCATACAAGTTCTAATTGAGCTAGGACTTATTTTTTCTTACAATTAGCTTATTCAATAAACCAATTGAACTTGATCCAATCAAGTCCAAACTAAATCTAAATAAATTATATTTAATTAAAATTAATTATAGCTCTTTGACTTAATTAAATTAACCTAATTAGTAATTCAATTGCTAATCGATCATTCTACAACACTTGTACTAGGTCAAACATCAATCGTATTGATTGTTTGACCTTAGTATGATTCTAAATCATTGATCAACCATCTAATTAGATGATGATCTCTTATGTGAGTGACTCCATAGATTTGAACCTAGGCTAGTAGTATCAAAATAAATTTTTATACTAATCAAAGTGATCATCTAGCAATGGTACCCAAAAGGTCGAATGTGCAAAGCAACACTCTTAGAACTCATGTAGATATAATTTTCATATTATTGATCTCCTTGATCTAAATACTCATAGGATGATTTAGAGTTTAACTATCATCTCTAATTTTGTCATCCACATTGTATTTCAAAATATCAAATCCATCTCATGGATTATTCTGGCCAAGATTTTGCTAAATTGAAATACAATAATGCATTTTCTCTAATTCTTGAAGTAGTTAATCCCATCTTGATCACTTACTGACTTTACAAGTACTTGATTGTGCCTAAAAATTTTTGATTATTAAATTAAAAATTTAGATAATCTGACACCAAAGCATAATGAGTTGCTTACAAGCCACTATAGTGATTTCAAATTTAAGAGATACTTATACCCATATCCCATCAAAGCAATTCTCGATAGCAGAATTCTCTAGAGTTGGTCATGTTTAGTAATGATGTATCCTTACATATCACCTATATGCTATACCAGTATTTTCACACTTCTTGGTTAAGAGGATAACCAACCTATATGGCATACAATGATCTATACTCAATAAATATTATCATCCTAATTAATAATATATCATTTAGTCATGAATGGCCTAAGAACTAATCGATAAATCTTTTCTTTATAAAACTAAATAGTCTTAAGCACTTCATCATAATAAAAGAGTTTATTAGAAGATATAGACTTTATCATAAAAATATTAAAATATTTATTTTATTTAATAATAAATTATTTATAATTATAAAATAGCACAATTATCAACAGACTGATAATTGACTTTGAGATATAATTCCCAATAGACCAATCCATTAGATGTAAGTCTTGATCAAGATTGACTCATACCCACATGTGGTCGATCACTTTAAGATCTAATTTGGCTCCACAGTTCAAACCTAGATTGTAGGCTATCCCAAGCGATTCTGGTTTGATAATTTTGTGTGTAAGGTAAGTTCAGCTGACACGATTTTAATTAGAAGCTACTCGATCGAAATACTTTCACTATGAGTTAATGGCATATCCCTCCTATCGATCTCACTTATCTGACCATACGGGTCAATCCAGTTTTGATTTGAGATGGCTAACAATTTGAGCTAACCCATGCCACTAGGTTAGTCATAATCGTTATGACTAGTCGAGTCTAAGAGATCTAAATTAATTTTTTTAAAAAAAAATATTAAGTCATTAGTCTTCCATCATTATAGATGTGCGGGCCCTTTTCAGGATTGATTGTTCTCAGCTAGATATAGAGGTTCAGTTGCATCAGAAAGATGCAACCACATCTATTAGGTATAGGAAGCTATGGATTGAAGGATGGGTTGGGCTAAAAATTTTGGATATGGTAAGGGTACTAATCAGTGTTGACCCTAGTTTGATTTTGATGATAACAAAAGTATTTGAGTATAAATTGTTAAATTACTAGTGATGTTTGTGAGGTTGTGTAGTTGTAAATTTCAAGAGCTCACAAATTTCAAATATTTTTACTCATCTAAATGGAGATTCATCACTTAAGATTTTAGAGAAAAAATTCTAGAATGGATATATCTTTCAAGAGGTCAAAATGAAGATTAAATCAAGATAAAAAGGATAAATCTAGCCTATAAAAAAATTTAGAGAAGAAAGGATCACAAATGGTCTTTGCAATGCATGACACATAAATTAGGCCGACCCAGTCTGAGACTGAGTCAAACTAGTCTCAATGGAAGCAAAGATAGAAAGTGCAGCAGAAAGCCAATTTTTCAAGAATCAGGGGACTGAGCTGATCCAGCTATAAACTGAGCTGATCTAGTTAGGACTGAGCCGATCTAATAAAAAATTGAGCCAATCTAGCTATAAACTGAGCTGATCTAGTTAGGACTGAGCCGATCTAATAAAAAATTGAGCCGATCCAGTGATCATAATGGCTAATTTTCTACAGTTTTTTCAAACGGTCATTTTTCTACTCCAACAGTTATTTCAAGACTTTCAATGGCTAAAACTAATCCTCAAGCCATCATAAAGAGTATAAAAGGCTAGAGAAATATTTTTTTAAAAAAAGAAGAAGTGATTTAAAAGAAAAAATTATTAGATTGAGTGAGGATTATTGAATACCAATTGAAAAGAGAGAAAAGAGAAGAATTAGTGCATAGAATTGAGAGCTTTTAAAGAAAAATCATCTCTAACTTCATCCTCATCCTCTCAAGCATTTTTTAAGAGAAGTTGAAGCATCATTTGAGCAATCCAACAGTAACTTCTTCAAACTTCAAAGAGTTCTAACTTTTATTTTCAATTTTGTATTGAATTCTTATACTTATATTTTTATTTCTTTATAAGTTTCTTTGGGGAAAAAAACTTAGAATGTAGGCAAGTCCAAGCCAATAATTGGATGGTATAATGGTTGTGGTTGGTGCTTTTAGGTTAAAATCAACTAGATTGATAGTGAATCCGAAAAACTATCGGTGTAAGATTGTGGTTGGTGAAAAATCAACTATGTTTGTTTGTGATCTTGGGTTAAAATAAATGCTCTATAATCTAGGATTATAGTAAAATTCTCAAGGAGAGCTTGAGGAGTGGACATAGGTGCAGGGTTGTACCGAACCACTATAAAATTCTTGTATGTTTGATTGTGCCTTTGCTTTTCTTGCTTTATTAATTTGCATAATCTAGTTGCTTTTTGATTTCGCTGCTACACTTAGCTTGCTCACCATAAACACTCAAGTTCTTTCAGTTTGAAGCACATATTTGATTTAGCATTAGAGTTTAAATTGACCAAATCATTTAGAAATCCAATTCACCCTCCCTCTTAGGTAGCCATCCTTGGGTAACAAGTGGTATTAGAGTAGATGCTCTATTATTAGTTGTTGACATAACTGTCAAGAGTTAAAGATCTAGGCGATCCAAATGAATTTTTTATTTAATGAAGGCCATTCCATTGATCGACCCCCAATGCTTAATGCATCAAATTATAGTTATTGGAAAGCACGCATGCGTATCTTCATACAAGCATATGATTATAACTTATGAAAGATTATAATCGATGGCTCACACATCCTCAAAATATTGCTTGAGCATGATAAAGAAATAAACCAACAAAATGCTAAAACAATAAATTTACTTTATTGTTCATTAGACATAAATATTTTTAATATAATTTTTTCATGTATTTCAATAAATTAAATATGCAAGAAATTAGAAACTACTTTTGAGGGAGCAAATCAAAGAGAAACATCAAGCTCCTAAGAAGAAAAGGAAGCTCACCCCAACCTATGCCTCATGGCTCATGAGGATGAAAAGAAGAAAAAGAAAAAGAAACAAAGAAGAAAGAAAGCAATAATTAAAGAAGAGCAAGTCAAAGAAAAGCTAAATGAGAAAGAGAAAGAAAGTGTTATAAATTCTTGTCCCATGACCAATGATAATAAGGTAAACATTAATAACTCTTCCAATTTTACTTTTGATGAGTTATTTGAAGCCTTTAATGAATTAATGGATGAATTCAAAAATTTAAGACTAAAAAATAAAGAGCTTAAAAGATCAAATCTTCTTCTAGCTAATGAAAAGTATAATCTTTTGTGTGAAAAAGAAGATATTTTGAAAGAAACAAATTCTTTGGCCAAAGAAAAGAATGTACTTTCTAAAATTCAAAAATTTTTAGTTGAAGAAAATACTAAGTTGAAAGAGAAATTCAAAAAATCAAAATTTTACATTAAAGAGAAAGAAAAATTATTGGAAGAAAAGAAATCTCTTATGAAAGAAAATAAAAAATTGAGAAAAAAGATTGAAAACTTGAATCCCATGCTTGAAAAATTTACTATTGGATCTCAAAAGCTTCAAGCAATTTTAAACAATCAAAAGGCTATTTTTGATAAAGCAAAATTTGGTTATAATTCATTGAGAAAACAAAAATTTATCAAAAACATGTTTAGCAAAGCTTCATTTGAAAATTACTCAATTACCTATTTCAAATATAATAAAGTTGGCCGCAAAATTTATGAATAGAATACGAAAAGAATCGGCCAAATCTTAAGTAAGCAAATATGGGTTCCAAAAGAAACTATAAGCTCTAACCTCAATAGACCCAAGATGGCTTGCATACCAAAAATTAGAAAATGGTATACCAAGTATCCAATGGAATGAAAAGAGAAGAATTTTATGGATGGATGCCTTGAAAATGAAATTGGATGGGTGATGATGTTTGATAAAATCTAAACTTTTCTCACATCATGCCATCATTATTTAGTAAATATATTCTAATAATTAATTAGCATAATTATTAAGCATGTTTGATTGATTTTGATGATTTATCATTGCTTAAAATGATCATACTCTATGAATTAAAAGTTTTATGTATTAACTTTAATGATTTATTAATATATATGCATATTATAAATTATTTCATATTTTGATAAGTATGATTGATTTTTATGCTTGCAATAATTTGAATGTCCTGATTTTAAATATTAATATGCTCTCCTCTATATATCATGCTTCGGATGAAATGGTTTATCTTAAAAATTCAGCATGATATTTTAAGCCTCCCCATATTAATTTTATAATTGATGAATTTAAATCAAATGATGCTTAATTGGATATGAATATTTTAATTGCTAAACTTACAAATTGAATAAATTTTGATATTCCCCCATAAGATACTTAATTATCAAAATTCTCCTAAAATTTTGCAAGGAATAAGTATTTGAAGATAAGTCTTTCTA
>QRFJ01001974.1:228551-287981 GCA_006176705.1 Cocos nucifera | reverse complement strand
TGCCTGCAGCTAGCAGGAATTTGATTTCTGTTTCATGCTTAGCACAAGAAGGTTATGTGATTCACCTTCTTTAAGGACCATTGTAACATTCTTTATGAAAGAAATAAAATTGCAAATGGTTTCCTTATTAATGGTCTTTATCAGCTACATATTGATGTACCTGTTCTAACTATCGAGCAAAACGTGAATGCCAAACGACCTAGGGATAGTCCAAACGACAGATATCTATGGCACCTGAGATTAGGTCATATAGCAGAAGATAGGATCAACAAATTGGAGAAAAATGGGCTATTGAGTCCATTGACTTTCGAGTCATATCCAACTTGTGAATCTTGTCTTCAAGGCAAAATGACTAAACTCCCTTTTGTTGGACATGGGGAGAGGGCCACAGATCTCCTTGCCCTAGTACATACTGATGTGTGCGGCCCATTTGATGTGCCGGCTAGAGGCAATTTTGTCTACTTCATTACCTTTACCGATGATCTGTCTAGGTATGGGTATGTGTATCTTATGAGACACAAGTCTGAAGCTTTTGAAAAGTTCAAAGAATTCAGACATGAAGTAGAAAAACAAACTGAAAAACCCATTAAGGTTCTTCGATCAGATCGAGGAGGTGAATACCTTAGCCGAGAATTCCTAGACTATCTTAAGGAAAATGGCATAGTCTCTCAATGGACTCCACCAGGAACACCTCAACTCAACGGGGTTTCAGAATGGAGAAATCGGACTCTATTGGATATGGTTCGATCCATGATGAGCTTCACAGACCTCCCTGATTTTCTTTGGGGACACTCATTGTTAACTTCAATTCTATCTACTGAATAGGGTTCCCTCTAAAACCGTTCCTACCACACCGTATGAGATATGGCACGGTAAGAAACCAAGTCTGAGTCATCTCAGAATTTGGGGTTGTCCGGCTCATGTCAAAAGACAACAAGCGGACAAGTTAGAGTTTAGGTCCTTTAGAGCTCGATTCATAGGATATCCTAAAGAGTCATTAGGATACTATTTCTACATTCCAGAAGACCACAATGTGATTGTGAGTCGACATGCCATCTTTCTTGAAAAATAGTTTATTCAAGATAGCGGCATTGGAAAGCAGATTAAGCTTGATGAGAAAGTCTCACAAGCAGACAACGAGCTAAGGACCAAGTGGAACCAAATCAGGTTGAGCCAATAAGAACACTACCTCCTCCACCTCGTAGATCGGAAAGAGTTTTCCATCCCCCTGAAAGATACTTAGGTATTATTTCAGAGGAGTAGAGGAAAATGTTCCTCGTAGGTAATGGTGCTCATGGTGATGATCCCAAAACCTACAACGAGGCGATATCAGATATCGACTCCGAGAAATGGCTAGAGGCAATGCAGTCAGAAATTGACTCGATGCACTCAAACCAAGTCTGGACCTTGGTAGATCCACCAGAAGGTATAGTACCTATTGGGTGTAAATGGATCTTCAAGAGAAAGATTGGTGCAGATGGGAATGTGGAGACATTCAAGGCTAGACTAGTGGCAAAAGGTTATAGTCAACGCGAAGGCATTGACTATCAGGATACCTTTTCCCCAGTGGCTATGCTAAAATCCATCCGCACATTGCTTGCCTGTTGCAGCCTATTTCGATTATGAAATATGGCAAATGGACGTGAAAACGGCATTCTTAAATGGATATCTTGAGGAAGATATCTATATGGAACAGCCGCTAGGTTTCACATCCAGTGATACTGATCACAAGGTTTGCAAGCTGCAAAGGTCCATATATGGACTTAAGCAAGCATCTCGGAGCTGGAACACTCGTTTCAATGATGTGATCAAAAAGTTTGGTTTCATCAAAAATGAAGAGGAACCATGTGTTTTCAAAAAGGGTCAGTGGGAGCGCTGTTGTCTTCCTCGTATTGTACGTGGATGACATCCTCCTTATTGGGAATGATATTCCCATGTTGACATCAGTCAAGATGTGGTTGTCCAAGGAATTCTCCATGAAAGACCTAGGTGAAGCATCCTTTATTCTAGGAATTAAGGTCTATAGGGATAGACCGAATAGGATGCTAGGACTTTCACAGAAGATGTACATAGAGAAAGTACTAAAGAGGTTTAGTATGGAAAACTCTAAGAGGGGATTAATACCCTTCAGACATGGTATTCATCTTTCCAAGAAGATGTGCCCCAGCACACCTGAGGAAATAGAACGCATGAGCAAGATCCCTTATGCTTCTGCAATAGGGAGCCTCATGTATGCCATGCTATGTACACGACCTGATATAGCCCATGCTGTGAGTGTCACAAGCAGATATCAGTCAAATCCAGGTGAAGAACACTGGACTTCTGTGAAATGTATCCTTAAGTACTTGAGAAGAACTAAGGATATGATGTTGGTCTTTGGTAATGGAGAACTCCAAGTCCAGGGATACACAGACTCGGATTTCATGTCCGATATAGATGATCGAAAGTCGACATCTGGAGTCTGTTTGTGTGCAATGGTGGTGCTGTCAGCTGGAAGAGTTTCCAAGCAAACGTGATAGCAGATTCCACCATGGAAGCAGAATATATCGCTGCATCAGAGGCTGCGAAGGAAGCATTCTGGTACAAGAAGTTTGCTGCAGAAATCGGAGTAATGCCATCAGATGCCATTCCTCTATACTGCGACAACAATGGCGCCATAGCCCTTGCTAAGGAGCCGAGGTCTCACCAGAAATCCAAGCACATTGAGCGGCGATACCACCTCATCCGCGATTACCTCGAGAAAGGTTACGTCGAGGTCAAGAGAGTCAACTCCGCAGATAATGTGGCAGACCCACTTACAAAGCCGTTGGGCCAGCAGAAGATCGAAGCCCACCTTGAGAAGATGGGACTTAGACTTGTAGCCAATTGGCTTTAGGACAAGTGGGAGATTGTTAGATATATGTGCCCTAGAAGCCAGAATTGGCTGACACTTGTAATACACTTCCTAGGGCAAAATTTATAATTTTGACTATAATCAATAAAATGGGTTATTTTCTATCACATATGTGTATTTAGTGTCTGTGATACATCCTTTGAGTTAATGGTAATGATAATTCATATTTTCAAGAGTTGAAAATTTAAGACATGAATAATCATTATTAACTCATAAACATGCTCCCGACCATAGGATCATCACGAGGATGGTGATTGATCCGGAAGGTTGGTGTACAATCGCTTCTCTTTAGTAGATGAGTCTTGAGTCTACGGTGTGGAGACACCGGAGCGAGAGTACAGGTACTCGTTAGAGAACGAGGGCACTGAGCGTGACCACCTCGAGTAGTCATTAGGGAAGTCTACCTTCTCGTCAATGACTGACTCGATGCTGCAGTAGTGTGTGTCTGGTTCTTTGACCTGAGATGCATCGGCAGTTCACCTTGAGGGTGTTATAGTTTGACTACACCATTACTCGGTCTCCTAGCCATATGGAACCCTGAGGTGTATGTTGGCTATAGCATGTTCATTGTAGGAACTGGATTGCATCAAGATGGAATCTATCTACCTCGGTGGTAGAGGAGCAGCCCTATGATGATCATGAGAATCAAGTCCAGAAAGCCCATGGCCATGGGTAGAGTGAAATAATAGAAAGAGTTTCTATTTAGATTTTCACATTGGACTCGAATCGAATGATTACATCATATGACAGAGACTAGGGTTTGACGAGTTCACCTTAACCCTAATCTGATCGGGGCTCAAGATAGAAGAACTTAATCACACAGGTAGCTGCACCAAGAGGTTCGCATTCAGCTCTGATGGGTTGCCACCATATACTGCTAGGTGTCACTGGTGGATTTTGGGAGCAATTAGAATGATTTAGATGATCGATCATTCTAGCTGTTCGAATCAGAAGAGTTCTGATCCATCGAAAGGAGTTTCGATGATGTCGATGATAGAGATCATGACATATCCCATTACCATACAGAACTGAACCTAACTGGGTCACACAAACAAGGGTTTGAATCTGGTGATCATCAATTGAACTGATCTAGTTCAATTGATCTGAATGAGATTCAATTAGGTTCAAGGAAATCGTGCTAGCACTCGATTGAACCTAACGTTCTTCTTTTACTATCATAAATAAGTTGTCCTGACTGAGCCAAAGGAGTTTGTGCTCAATCAGAGGCCTTCATATGGTCTGACTGGAGGTTGTCCAAGTCAGAAAAGGTTGTCTTATTTGTAAGACATTACCTGCCATTTTTGGTCACCTGCCATTTCTTGTTCTTTGACTTTGGTCAAAAGTCTACCTTTGACTGGTCAAACGTTGACCATTGACACTTTGACTTTTGACCACATGTCATGCACCTATTGGAGAGCTGGTGGGGGCCTGTCCCCCTGCCAGAACCTGGCAAGGAGAAGGGCGCACGCCAAGGGTGGCGTGTGCCCAAGTTGGAGGCGCCTAGGAGTCCTTGTTGGACAAGGACTCCACCTCCCTTTTGGATTCCAATTCAGAGTTCTACTAAGAATCCAAGTTTGACTGGTCTTAGGCGCCCTCTAAGGAGGAATCCAGGGACTCTATTCCCACCAATCAGATTTAGATCTGATTTCACAAAGGGTTGTGATTGGTTGGGAAGGAAGAGGAGTTGGATCACAAGTAGTCTATAAATAAGACCCTGCGCCCAACCCTAATTTCCAAGAATTGCAATTTGAGAAACCCCATGCCCCAAGGCTGCCTCTCCCCTCCTTCTCCATGCCAAGTTCTTCTCCCCTTGCTCTCCACGTCCAAAAGTGTTTTGGACTTGGTTTGGTGCGATTCAGATCAAGAAAGGCGATCAAAAGCAAGAAAGGCTGCGCTGCTGCAAAAGGACGACTGCTGATCTTCAAAAGAGTTTTTGAAGATCCTCCAATCAGATCCAGATCTAATTTTTGGAGGTGTGATAGAGAAGAAGAGGATCTCCAGATCCAACCTGAGTGGATACCGGTAGAGGCCAGGCGCTTGCGTGGCTAAGATCCAGAACCTTCCGCTGCAATCAGGATCATCTACAGGGTAATAGGATTACCCAAATCAGGTAAATTAAATTTGATTTAATTTATCTTATTTATTTTATTTATTAAAATAATAAGAATCAGATCTGAAACATATCAGATCTGATAGATCAAGAGAAAATTTTTGAAATATATCTCTTGATCTATCAGATCGAACGAACCTGACCGAAAAAATCAGGAATTTCCCTGGCACTATCTAGGTATGGTATGTTATCTAGACACAAAGTTAAGCTTTGAAAAGTTCAAAGATTCAGACATGAAGTAGAAAAACAAACAGAAACCCCATAAGGTTCGATCAGATCGAGAGGTGAATACCTTAGCCAAAATCCTAGCTATCTAAAGGAAAATGCTAGTCTCTCAATGGACTCCACCAGGAGCACCTAACTCAACAGGGTTTCAGAAAGAAATCGACTCTATTGGATATGGTTCGATCCATGATGAGCTTCACAGACCTCCCTGATTTTTTTGGGACACTCATTGTTAACTTCAATCTATCTACTGAATAGTTCCCTCTTAAAACCGTTCCTACCACACCGTATGAGATATGGCACGGTAAGAAACCAAGTCTGAGTCATCTCAGAATTTGGGGTTGTCCGGCTCATGTCAAAAGACAACAAGCGGACAAGTTAGAGTTTAGGTCCTTTAGAGCTCGATTCATAGGATATCCTAAAGAGTCATTAGGATACTATTTCTACATTCCAGAAGACCACAATGTGATTTGTGAGTCGACATGCCATCTTTCTTGAAAAATAGTTATTCAAGATAGGCATTGGAAAAGTAGATTAAGCTTGATGAGAAAGTCTCACAAGTACAAGAGCTAAGGACCAATGGAACCAAAATCAGGTTGAGCCAATCCAGAACACTACCTCCTCCACCTCATAGATCGAAAAGAGTTTTTCATCCCCTGAAAGGATACTTAGGTATTATTTCAGAGGATAGTAGAGAAAATGTTCCTCATAGGTAATGGGTGCTCATGGTGATGATTCCCAAAATCTACAATGAGGCGATATCAGATATCGACTCCGAGAAATGGCTTAGAGGCAATGAAGTCAGAAATTGACTCGATGCACTCAAATCAAGTCTGGACCTTGGTAGATCCACCAGAAGGTATAGTACCTATTGGGTGTAAATGGATCTTCAAGAGAAAGATTGGTGCAGATGGGAATGTGGAGACATTCAAGGCTAGACTAGTGGCAAAAGGTTATAGTCAATGTGAAGGCATTGACTATCAGGATACCTTTTTCCCAGTAGCTATGCTAAAATCCATCCACACATTGCTTGCTGTTGCAGCCTATTTCGATTATGAAATATGACAAATGGATGTGAAAATGACATTCTTAAATGGATATCTTGAGGAAGATATCTATATGGAACAGCCGCTAGGTTTCACATCCAGTGATACTGATCACAAGGTTTGCAAGCTGCAAAGGTCCATATATGGACTTAAGCAAGCATCTCGGAGCTGGAACACTCATTTTCAATGATGTGATCAAAAAGTTTGGTTTCATCAAAAATGAAGAGGAACCGTGTGTTCTTCAAAAAGGTCAGTGGGAGCGCTGTTGTCTTCCTCGTATTGTACGTGGATGACATCCTCCTTATTGGGAAATGATATTCCCATGTTGACACAGTTCAAAATATGGTTGTCCAAAGAATTCTCCATAAAAGACCTAGGTGAAGCATCCTTTATTCTAGGAATTAAGGTCTATAGGGATAGACCGAATAGGATGCTAGGACTTTCACAGAAGATGTACATAGAGGAAGTACTAAAGAGGTTTAGTATGGAAAACTCTAAGAGAGGATTAATACCCTTCAGACATGGTATTCATCTTTCCAAGAAGATGTGCCCTAGCACACCTGAGGAAATAGAACGCATGAGCAAGATCCCTTATGCTTCTGCAATAGGGAGCCTCATGTATGCCATGCTATGTACACGACCTGATATAGCCCATGCTATGAGTATCACAAGCAGATATCAGTCAAATCCAGGATGAAGAACACTGGACTTCTGTGAAATGTATCCTTAAGTACTTAAGAAGAACTAAGGATATGATGTTGGTCTTTGGTAATGGAGAACTCCAAGTCCAGGGATACACAGACTCGGATTTCATGTCCGATGTAGATGATCGAAAGTCGACATCTGGGAGTCTGTTTGTGTGCAATGGTGGTGCTGTCAGTTGGAAAGAGTTTCAAGCAAACTGTGATAGCAGATTCCACCATGGAAGCAGAATATATCGCTGCATCAGAGGCTGCGAAGGAAGCATTCTGTACAAGAAGTTTGCTGCAGAAATTGGAGTAATGCCATCAGATGCCATTCCTCTGTACTGCGACAACAATGGCGCCATAGCCCTTGCTAAGGAGCCGAGGTCTCACCAGAAATCCAAGCATATTGAGCGGCGATACCACCTCATTCGCGATTATCTTGAGAAGGGTTACATCGAGGTCAAGAGAGTCAACTCCACAGATAATGCGGCAGACCCACTTACAAAAGCCATTGGGCCAACAAAAAATCGAAGCCCACCTTGAGAAGATGGGACTTAGACTTGTAGCCAATTGGCTTTAGGATAAGTGGGAGATTGTTAGATATATGTGCCCTAGAAGCCAGAATTGGCTGACACTTGTAATACACTTCTAAGGGCAAAATTATAATTTTGACTATAATCAATAAAATGGGTTATTTTCTATCACATATGTGTATTTAGTGTCTGTGATACATCCTTTGAGTTAATGGTAATGATAATTCATATTTTCAAGAGTTGAAAATTTAAGACATGAATAATCATTATTAACTCATAAAATGCTCCCGACCATAGGATCATCACGAGGATGGTGATTGATCCGAAAGGTTGGTGTACAATCGCTTCTCTTTAGTAGATGAGTCTTGAGTCTATGGTGTGGAGACACCGGAGCGAGAGTATAGGTACTCGTTAGAGAATGAGGGCACTGAGCGTGACCACCTCGAGTAGTCATTAGGAAGTCTACCTTCTCGTCAATGACTGACTCGATGCTGCAGTGGTGTGTCTGGTTCTTTGACCTGAGGTGCATCGGCAGTTCACCTTGAGGGTGTTATAGTTTGACTACACCATTACTCGATCTCCTAGCCATTCGGAAATCCTGAGGTGTATGTTGGCTATAGCATGTTCATTGTAGGAACTGGATAGCATCAAGATGGAATCTATCTACCTCGGTGGTAGAGGAGCAGCCCTATGATGATCATGAGAATCAAGTCCAGAAGCCCATGGCCATGGCAGAGTGAAATAATAGAAAGAGTTTCTATTTAGGTTTTTCACATCGGACTTGAATCGAATGATTACATCATATGACAGAAACTAGGGTTTGACGAGTTCACCTTAACCCTAATCTGATCGGGGCTCAAGATAGAAGAACTTAATCACACAGGTAGCTGCACCAAGAGGTTTTGCATTCAGCTCTGATGGGTTGCCACCATATACTGCTAGGTGTCACTGGTGGATTTTGGGAGCAATTAGAATGATTTAGATGATCGATCATTCTAGCTGTTCGAATCAGAAGAGTTCTGATCCATCGAAAGGAGTTTCGATGATGTCGATGATAGAGATCATGACATATCCCATTACCATACAGAACTGAACCTAACTGGGTCACACAAACAAGGGTTTGAATCTGGTGATCATCAATTGAACTGATCCAGTTCAATTGATCTGAATGAGATTCAATTAGGTTCAAGAAAATTGTGCTAGCACTCGATTGAACCTAACGTTCTTCTTTTACTATCATAAATAGTTGTCCTGACTGAGCCAAAGGAGTTTGTGCTCGATCAAAGGCCTTCACTTGGTCTGACTGGAGTCTGTCCAGGTCAGAAAAGGGTTGTCTTATTTTGTAAGACAATACCTGCCATTTTTGGTCACCTACCATTTCTCGTCCTTTGACTTTGGTCAAAAGTTGACCTTTGACTGGTCAAATGTTGACCATTGATACTTTGACTTCTGTCCATGTGTCATGCACCTATTGGAGAGCTGGTGGGGCTTGTCCCCTACCAAGAAACTGGCAAGGAGGAGGGCGCATGCCAAGGGTGGCGTGCGCCTAAGCTTGAGGCGCCCAAGGAGTCCCTGTTGGATAGGGACTCCATCTCCTTATTGGATTCTGATTAGACTCCTCCTAAGAACCAACTTTGACTGGTCTTAGGCACCATCTAAGGATGAATCCAAGGGACTCTATTTCCATCAATCAGATTTAGATCTGAGCATTATGATTGGTTGGGATGAAGAGGAGTTGGATCATGCATAGTCTATAAATAAGACCCTGCACCCAACTCAAAAAGAAAGAACAATTCTCTATGCCCCAAGGCTACCTCTCTCTTCCTCCTGCATGCCAAGTTCATCTTCTCCCTCTCCTCTCCATGCCCAAAGAAGTTTGGGATCTCAGTTGGTGCAATCTAGGCGAGAGAAAGGCGACAGAAAGCTAGAAGGCTGCGCTGCTACAAAGGACAACTGCTGATCTTCGAAAGCTATTTTAAAGATACTCCAAATCAAATTTAGATCTAATTTTCGGAGACGTGATAAAGAAGAAGAGGATCTCCAGATCTAGCCTGAGTGGATATCGATAGAGGCTAGGCACTTGCATGGCTAGATCTAGAACCTTCCGCTGCTTATAAGATCATCAACGGATAATAGGATTACCCTACATCAAGGTAAATTAAATCTAATTTAATTTATTTATATTTTATTTTAATTATTAAAATAATAAAAATTAGATCTAAAACATCCCAGATCTGATTTGGATCAAAGAGAAAAGTTTTTAAAATATATCTCTTGATCCGATCAGATCTGAACGAACCTGGTCTGGAAAATCAGGACTTTCTTTCAAAGGTATGCAAGTTACAAAGGTTCATATATGGACTTAAGCAAGCATCTCAGTGTTGAAATACTAGTTTTAACGATGTGATCAAATTATTTGATTTCATCAAGAACGAGGAGGAACCATGTGTCTTCAAAAAGATCAGTGGGAGCGCTATTATCTTCCTCGTATTGTACGTGGATGATATCCTCCTTATTGGGAATGATATTCCCATATTGATCATAGTTAAAATATGGTTATCCAAAGAATTCTGCATGAAAGATCTAGGAGAAGTATCCTTTATTCTAGGAATTAAGGTCTATAGAGATAGATTGAATAGGATGCTTGGTTTTTCATAGAAGATGTACATAGAAGAAGCGCTAAAGAGGTTTAGCATGGAAAACTCCAAGAGAGGATTGGTATCCTTTAGACATGGCATTCATCTCTCCAAAAAAATGTGTCCCAACACACCTGAGGAGATTGAATGCATGAGCAAGATCCCTTATGCTTCAATAATAAGGAGCCTCATGTATGCCATGTTATGTGCACGACCTAATATAGCTCATGCTATAAGTATCACGAGCAGATATCAGTCGAATCTAGGCAAAGAACACTGACTTCTATGAAATGTATCCTTAAGTACTTAAGAAGAGCTAAAGATATGTTGTTGGCTTCTGGTAATGGAGAACTCCAAGTCTAGGGGTATACAGACTCGGATTTTATGTCGGATGTAGATGATCGAAAGTTGACATCTGAGAGTCTGTTTGTGTGTAATGATGGTGTTATCAGTTGAAAGAGTTTCAAGCAGACAATGATTGTAGATTCCACCATGGAAGCAGAATACATCGTTGCATCAGAAGCTGCGAAGGAGGCATTCTGGTATAAGAAGTTTGCTGCAGAGATCAGAGTGATGCCATCAGATGCCATTCCTCTATACTGCGACAACAATGATGTCATAGTCCTTGCTAAGGAGCTGAGGTCTCATCAGAAATCCAAGCACATCGAGCGGCGATACCATCTCATCCATGATTACCTCGAGAAAGGTTACATCGAGGTCAAGAGAGTCGACTCTGTAGAAAATACGGTGGACCCACTCACAAAGTCATTAGGCCAGCAGAAGATCGAAGCCCACCTTGAGAAGATGGTACATAGAATTATAGCCAACTAGCTTTAGGTCAAGTGGAAGTTTGTTAGATATGTGTACCTTAGAAGGCAGAATTGGCTGACACTTGTTGTACACTTCCTAGGGCAAAATTATAATTTTAATAATAAATAATAAAATAGATTATTTTCTATCATAATGTATATTTAGTGTCTGTGATACATCCCTTGAGTTAATGGTAATGATAGTTCATATTTTCAAGAGTTGAAAATTTAAGACATGAATTTTTGTTATTAACTCATAAAATGCTTTCAACCGTAGGATCATCATAAGGATGGTGGTTGATCCGAAAGGTTGATGTATAATCACTTCTTTATAGTAGATCAGTCTTGAGTCTATGGTGTAGAGACACCAGAGCGAGAGTATAGGTACTCATTATAGAATGAGGGCATTGAGCGTGACCACCTCGAGTAGTCATTAGGAAGTTTACCTTCTCGTCAATGACTGGCTCGAAGCTATAGTTGTGTGTCTAGTTTTTTGACCTGAGGTGCATTAGTAGTTCACCTTGAGGGTGTTATAGTTTGACTACACTATAACTCAATCTCCTAACCATTCGAAATCTTGAGGGGTATGTTGGCTATAGCATGTTCATTGTAGGAATTGGATTGCACCAATAGAAAACCTATCTTCCTCAGTGGATGAGGAGTAGCCCTATGATGATCATGAGAATCAAGTCCATAAGCCCATGGCCATGGCAGAGTGAAATAATAGCAAGAGTTTCTATTAAGGTTTTCATATTGGACTTGAATCGAATGATTAATCATATGATGGATATTAGGGTTTGATGAGTTCACCATAACCCTAATCCGATCAAAGCTCAAGATAAAGGAACTTTATCACATAAGTAACTACATTAAGAGGTTCATTCTTAGTTCTGATGGATTGCCACCATATACTGCTTGGTGTCACTAGTGGATTTTGGGAGCAATTAGAATGATTAGGATGATCGATCATACTAGTTGTCTGAATCAGAAAATTTCTGATCCATCAAAAGATATTTTGATGATGTTGATGATAGAGATCATGACATATCCCATTACTATATAGAACTGAACCTAATTGGATCATACAAATAAGAGTTTTGATCTGGATATCATCAATTGGACTAATCCAGTTCAATTGATTTGAATAAGATTCAATTAGGTTCAAAAAAATCATGCTAGCACACGATTGAGCCTAATGTTCTTCTTCAACAATCATTAAAAGTTATCTCGACTGAGCCAAATGTGTTTGGACTCACTAAGGTACCTTTACTTGGTCTGACTGGAGTTTATCTAGGTCAGAAAAGGATTGTCTTAATTTATGAGGTAAATTTGAGACAACACTTGCCATTTTTCATTACTTGCTAAATCTTGTCTTTTGATTTTAGTCAAACATTGACCTTTGATACCTAGACATCTGCCCATGTGTCAAGCACCCATAGGAGAGAGATTTGACCTTTGTCCACCTGCTAAAAGGAGGAATGGGAAGGGGCACATGCCTAGGGAGGCATGCGCCCAAGAATGATGACGCCTGGAGTCCCATACAGATGGGACTCTAGGTTGCTTCATGGAATAAACTTAGGTGGCACCTATGACTCTACTTTGATTAGTCTTGGTGCCACCCAAGGATGTTTGAGAGGAGCTCTCATTTGATTGGATCAGGTGATGTCATCCCACCAGTCAATTTTAGATCTGATTACATGAAGAGACGTGATTGGCGGGGATGATGTGGCACTACATGGCGTAGCAGGATCTATATAAACCCTATCTGCGCCTAGGTTTCAAGAGTTCTTCCCTTGCCCATGCCACATAGCCCCTCTCCCCTCTTCTCCATGCCTACCTCTGATCTTCTCTCTCCTCTCCACACCCAAAAGGCCTTAGGCTTCAGTTTGGTGCGATCCAGGCAAGAGAAAGGCGACAAGAAAGAATGAAGGCAGCACTGCTGCAAGAGATGATACTAGATCTTCAAAAATTATTTTGAAGATCTTTAAGATCATATATAAATTTGATCTTTGGAGGATAGATTGGGAAGGAGGAGATCTCCAAATTTTGCCTGAGTGGATACTGGTAGAAGTCAAACGATTGCATAGCTGCATTCAGAACCTCAGACAATCAGCAGGATCATCACAGGATAATAAGATTACCCAACAACATGGTATAAATTTAATTTAATTTAATTTAATTTAATTTAATTTATTAGATCCATCTAATCAGATTTGAAAAGTGTCATATTTAATTTAGATATAAGAAAAAAAAAATTTAAAATATTTTTCTTGGTCAAATCAGATCTGAACGAACCTGACCTAGAAAATAGAATTTTTCCTTCATGGATCAATATTTCGAGCATGGTGAGATTCATGAATTAGAGACCAAGTTTGGGTGCACCATGATTAGAGAATCATTGGACAAGAGCTGTCCACTCATTGGCTAACCCATCACCAATAACAGTTAGGTGAGGTGATAAGTCAGTTGGTGGGACTGCACCACCAATTAAAAATCTATAATTATGGAGATTTTCACATCTTTATAGAGAAAGTGTAGGAATCCAAAGAAATAATAGAAGTTAATTTATTTAAAAATTAAATTCCTAAATAAATTGGTTTAGTCTTAATTACAATATCTAACTAGAAACTTTAACTTTTTATAGAAAAATATCTGCATCCAACCCACTAGCATGTATCCTAGACACCCATAGACTGACTGGATCCAATTATAAAGATTGACTTTGGAACTTCAAAATCATTTTGAGTTCTGAGAAGTTAACTCATGTATTGGATCAAGATGCCCCAACCTTACCAACTCGTCCATCCACTGAATAGAGAGCATCTCTTGACAAGTGGATGGACGAAGATAACAAGGCCAGATACTATATGTTAAGCTCAATGTTTGATGAGCTTCAGCACCGACATGAAGATATCAAGACTGTCCATAAAATATTTGCTCACCCACAAGAGATGTTTGGTGAATAAAGCCGCGCAGCCAAATATCAGGTCACTTAATGACTATTCAAGGCTAAAATGCATGATGGGCAGTCAGTCCAAGATTATTGTCTGATGATGATTAAGAACTTGGAAGAGCTTAAGAAGCTCGGAGTGAAGTTGGACTTGAATCTGCAGAATGATATAATTTTGCAATCCTTAATAAATGCATATGGATAGTTCATCATGAACTACCATATGCATAAACTTCAAAATACTCTGGCAAAGCTTATGAACATGCTAGTTACTACTGAGCTTTCAATAAAAGGTTCTAAAGGCTCAGTATTTGCTATGAAACAGACTTCTTCCAAGAGAAAGTCTTTGGAAAAGAAGAAGTCTGTGAAAAAGCAGAAGGTGGAAGCAGGAATGAAAAAGAAGATAGAGCTAAAAAGGAAGGCCACTGATAAAGAAAAATATTTTCATTGCAATCCTGACGGCCATTGAAAGCTGAACTATTCTTCATACCTGGCCACCCTGAAGAATAAAAAGGAGGTAGGTCCTTCTGGAGGTATGCTCATTATTGAATCTAACCTTACGATTTTTTCTGCATCTAGTTGGATGCTTAACTCTGGTTCTAGTGCTCATTTGTGCACTTCCATGCAGGATCTTGAGGATAGCAGGAGGCTAAGGGATGGTGAGATGATCCTACGCATTGAAAATGGAGCAAGGATTGCTATTGTGACCATGGGAACCTATCCTATTCAATTATCATTTGGTTTAGATTTAGTACTTAGGGATTATTATTATGTGCCTGCAACAAGCAGAAATTTGATTTCTATTTTATGTTTAGCACAAGAAGGCTATATAATTAGTTTTCTTAAGAACCATTGTAATATTCTTTATGAAAGAAATAAAATTGCAAGTGGTTTTCTTATTAACGATCTTTACCAGTTACATATTGATGTATCTATTTTTAATATCAAGCAAAATATGAATGCCATAAAATCAAAATGACCCAGGGATAGTCCAAATGATAGGTATCTATGGCACCTTAGACTAGGTCATATAACAGAAGATTGGATTAACAAATTGAAGAAAATTGGGCTACTGAGTTTATTGACTTTCGAGTCATATCCAATTTATAAATTATGTCTTCATGGCAAAATGACTAAACTTCCTTTTGTGGGTCGTGGGGAAAGGGCATGGATTTACTTGCCCTAGTACATAATGATGTGTGCGGCCCATTTGATGTGTCAGCTAGAGGCAATTTTGTCTACTTCATAACCTTCACCGATGATTTATCTCGGTATGGGTATGTGTATCTTATGAGATGCAAGTTTGAAGCCTTTGAAAAGTTTAAAGAATTCAGACATGAAGTAGAAAAGTAAATTGAAAAATCCATTAAGATTTTTCGATCAGATCGAGGAGGTGAATATCTTAGTCAAAAATTTCTGAACTATCTCAAGTAGAATGGCATAGTCTCTCAACGGACTCCACCTAGAATACCTCAACTCAACGAGATTTTAGAACGAAAAAATTGGATCCTATTAGATATGGTTCGATCCATGATGAGCTTCACAGACCTTTCTGATTTTCTTTGGGGATATAGTTTATTAACTACTATATATTACTGAATAGAGTTCCTTCTAAAATCGTTCCTACCACACCGTATGATATATGGCATGGTAAGAAACCAAGTCTGAGTCATCTCAGAATTTGGGATTGTCTGGCTCATGTCAAAAGATAACAAGTGGATAAGTTAGATTATAGGTCCTTTAGAGCTTGATTTATAGGATATCCTAAAGAGTCATTAGGATATTATTTCTACATTCCAGAAGATCATAATGTGATTATAAGTCAAAATGCCATCTTTCTTGAAAAATAGTTTATTCAAGATGGCGGCATTGAAAAGCAGATCAAGCTAGAGGAGAAAGTCTCCCAAGAGTAAAGAGCTAAAGACCATTTGGAACCAAATTAGGTGGGGCCAATACAATCACTACCTCCTCCACCTCGAAGATCGAAAAGAGTTTTCCATCCCCCTAAGAGGTACTTAGATACTATTTTAGAGGAAGTACAGAAAATGTTTCTCGTAGGTAATGGAGCTCATGGTGATGATCCCAAAATCTATAATGAGGTGATATCAGATATCGACTCTGAGAAATGGTTAGAGGCAATGAAGTCAGAAATTGACTCAATGCACTCAAACCAAGTATGGACCTTGGTAGATCCACCAGAAGGTATAGTACCTATTGGGTGTAAATGGATCTACAAGAGAATGATTAGTGCAGATGAAAATGTAGAGATATTCAAAGCTAGATTAGTGGCAAAAGGTTATAATCAGTATGAAGGCATTTACTATCAGGATACTTTTTTGCCAGTAGCCATGCTTAAATCCATTTGCATATTGCTTGCTGTTGTAGCCTATTTCGATTATGAAATGTGGCAAATGGATGTGAAAATGACATTCTTAAATGTATATCTTGAGGAAGATATGTACATGGAATAGCTACTGGATTTCATATCTAGTGATACTAATCATAAAGTATGCAAGCTGCAAAGGTCCATATATAGACTTAAGCAAGCATCTCGGAGCTGGACTACTCGTTTTAATGATGTGATCAAATTATTTGATTTCATCAAGAATGAGGAGGAATAATGTATTTTCAGAAAGGTCAGTGGGAGTGCTATTATCTTTCTCGTACTGTATGTGGATGATATCCTCCTTATTAGGAATGATATTTCCATGTTGACTATAGTTAAAATATGGTTATCTAAGAAATTCTCCCTGAAAGACCTAGGAGAAGCATCGTTCATTCTTAGAATCAAAGTCTATAGAGATAGACCCAATAGGATGCTAGGTCTTTCACAGAAGAAGTACATAGAGGAGGTGATAAAGAGATTTAGCATGAAAAATGCCAAGAGGGGTTTGGTACCCTTCAGGCATGGCATTCATCTCTCCAAAAAGATATGCTCTAGAACACCTAAGGAGATAGAACGTATGAACAAGATCTATTATGCTTCTGCAATAGGGAGCCTCATGTATGCCATGTTATACATGCGACCTGATATAGCCCATGCTGTGAGTATCATAAGCAAATATCAGTCGAATCCAGACGAAGAACACTAGACTTCTATGAAATGCATCCCTAAGTACTTAAGAAGAACTAAGGATATGTTCTTTGTTTTTGGTAATGGAGAACTCCAAGTCTAGGGGTATATAGACTTGGATTTTAGGTCCAATATAGATATTCAAAAGTCGACATCTGGGAATCTATTTGTGTATAATGGTGGTGCTGTCAGTTGGAAGAATTTCAAACAGACAGTAATAGCAGATTTCACTATGAAAGCGGAATACATCACTGCATCAGAAGCTGCGAAGGAGATATTCTGGTATTGGAAGTTCGTCGTAGAGATCAGATGAATATCATCAGATGCAATTCGTCTATACTACGACAATAATGGTGCCATAGCTCTTGCTGAGGAGCCGAGGTCTCATCAGAAATTCAAACACATCGAGCGGCGATACCAACTCATCCGCGATTATCTCAAGAAGGGATACGTCAAGATCAAGAGAGCCGACTCCGCAGATAATGTGGCAGACCCACTTACAAAGCCATTGGATCAGTAGAAGATCGAAGCCCATCTTGAGAAGATGGGACCAATATTTATAGCCAATTGACTTTAATCAAGTGGGAGTTTGTTTGATATGGGCGCCCTAGAAGCCAGAATTGGCTGACGCTTATTATACACTTCTAAGGGCAAAATTATAATTTTGACTATAAATAATAAAATAGATTATTTTCTATCATAATATGTATTTAGTATTTGTGATACATTCCTTGAGTTAATGGCAATGATAATTCTTATTTTCAAGAGTTGAAAATTTAAGACATAAATTTTCATTATTAACTCATAAAATGCTCCTGACCGTAGCATCATCATGAGGATGGTGATTGATCCGAAAGGTTGGTGTATAATCACTTTTTTATAGTAGATGAGCCTTCAGTCTATGATGCAGAGACACTGGAGTGTGAGTACAGATACTCGATAGAAAATGAGGGCACTGAGCGTGACCACCTCGAGCAATCATTAGAAAGTCTACCTTCTCATCGATGACTGGCTTGAAGCTGCAGTTGTGTCTGGTTCTTTGACCTGAGGTGCATCGGTAGTTCACCTTGAGGGTGTTATAGTTTGACTACACCATTACTTGATTTTCTAGCCATTCTGAATCCTGAGGTGTATGTTGGCTATAGCATGTTTATTGTAGGAATTGGATTGCACCAAGAGGAAATCTATCTACCTCGGTAGATGAGGAGCAGCCCTATAATGATCATGAGAATCAAGTCCATAAGCCCATGGCCATGGCAAAGTGAAATAATAGAAAGAGTTTCTATTAGGATTTTTACATCAGACTTGAATCAAATGATTAATTCATATGATAGGAAATTAGGGTTTGACGAGATCACTTTAACCCTAATCCGATCGGAGCTCAAGATGGAGGAACCTAATCACACAGGTAACCGCATCGAGAGATTCATTTTTAGTTCTGATGGATTGGCATCATATGCTGCTACGTGTCACTTGTCAATTTTGGGAGCAATTAGAATGATATGGATGATCGATCATTCTAGTTGTCTGAATCAAAAAAGTTCTAATCCATTGGAAGGTGTTTCGATGATGTCGATGATAGAGATCATGACATATCCCATTACCATATGAAACTGAACCTAGTTGGGTCACACAAATAAGGGTTTGGATCTGAATATCATCAATTGGACTAATCCAGTTCAACTGATTTGAATAAGATTCAATTAGGTTCAAGGAAATCAAGCTAGCACATGATTCAGCCTAATGTTCTCCTTCAACAATCATTAAAGCTTGTCTCATCTGAGCCAAATATGTTTGGACTCACTCAGAAATCTTTACTTGGTCTGACTGGCGCTTGTCTTGGTCAGAAAAGGGTTGTCTTAATTTATGAGATAAATTCGAGACCACACCTGCTATTTTCCATCATCTGCTAAATCTTGTCTTTAGACTTTCGTCAAATATTGACCTTTGATACTTAGACATCTTCCTATGTATCATGCACCCATAGAAGAGAAGATGGGGCTTTGTCCTCCTGCTAAAAGAAAGAAAGGGAGGGGGTGCATGCCTAGGGAGACGTGTGCCCAATGAGGATGCGTGTGGCATCCCATATAGATGGGACTCCAGGTTGCATCATGCTTTCCACTAAGGTGGCACCAAACAGTCTTCTTTGATCAATCTTGGCACCACATAAGGAGGTTTGTGAGGGACTCTAATCTGATTGGATCAGATGATGTTATCCCATTAATCAGATTTAGATCTGATTGCACAAAGAGCCATGAGGGACTCTAATTAGGTTCAAGAAAATCATGCTAGCACACGATTGAGCATAATATTCTTCTTTAATTTTTATTAAAAGTTGTCTCGACTGAGCTAAATTTGTTTGGGCTCACTTAGATACCTTTACCTGTTCTAACTGGAGCTTGTTCAGATCAAAAAATGGTTGTCTTAATTTATGAGATGAATTTGAGACAACACCTACCATTTTTCATCACCTGCTAAATCCTGTTTCGGACATTTGGTCAAACATTGACTTTTGACACTTAAACATCTGCCCATGAGTCAAGCCATCATAGGAGAGAATATTTGGACCAAGTCCACCTACTAAAAGGTAGTAGGATAAGGAGTGCACACCTAGGGAGGCCTGCACCCATGGATAGTGATGCCTGGAGTCCCAAATATGATGGGACTCTAGGTTGCTTCGGGATTTCTACCTAGGTGGCGCCAAAGACTAGACTTTGATCAGTCTTGGCACCATCTAAGGATGATTCAGAGGGGCTCTCATCTGATTGGAACAGATGATGTCATCCCACCAATCAGATTTAGATCTGATTGCATAAAAGGCCATGATTAGCCAGGATGATGTGGCACTGCATAGTGCAGTAGGGTCTATATAAACCCAATCTGCACCAAGGATAGAGATCTCTAGCCCATTACCCATGCCACATGGCTGCTCCTCTCCCTCCACCATGCCATCTTCAGGTCCTCTCTATCCTATCCACGCTCAAGAATCTTTGGACTTCAGTTTGGTGCGATCCAAGCAAGAGAAAGGCGACGAGAAAGGAAAAAGGCAGCATAGCTACAATAGATAACACCCGATCTTCAAAAGGAGTTTTGAAGATCTTTCAAATTAGATCCAAATCTGATATTTAGAAAAGTGATAAAAAAGAAGAAGATCTTCAGATCCTATCCAAGTGGATACCGGTAGAGGCTAGGCACTTACGTGGCAAGATCCAGAACCTTAGGATCATCATAGGATAATCTGATTACCCACTACAAGAAAAAATTAACTTAGATTTAATTTATCTTTTATTTTTATTTTATTTATTTTTATTAGATCAATAATATCATATCTAAAAAGTCTCAGATCTGATTTGAATCTAAGAGAAAAATTTTTGAAATATCTCTCTTGATCCAATCAGATTTGAATGAACCTAATCCAGAAAATAGGGTTTTTTACTTCAGAGGATTCCAAAACCTATGATAAGGTGATATCAGATATCAACTCTAAAAAATGGTTAGAGACAATGAAGTCAGAAATTGACTCGATGCACTCAAACCAAGTCTGGACCTTGGTAGATCCATTAGAAGGTATAGTACCTATGGGTGTAAATGGATCTATAAAAGAAAGATTGGTATAGATGGGAATGTCGAGACATTCAAAGCTAGATTAGTGGCAAAAGATTATAGTCAGCATGAAGGCATTGACTATCAGGATATCTTTTTGCCAGTAGCTATGCTAAAATCCATCCACACATTGCTTGCTGTTGCAGCTTATTTCAATTATGAAATATGGCAAATGGACGTGAAAATGACATTCTTAAATGGATACCTTGAGGAAGATATCTATATGGAACAGGAGCTAGGTTTCACATCTAGTGATACTGATCACAAAGTATGCAAGCTGCAAAAGTTCCGTATATGGACTTAAGCAAGCATCTCAGAGTTGGAATACTCGATTTAATGATGTGATCAAATTATTTGGTTTCATCAAAAATAAGAAGGAACCATGTGTTTTCAAAAAGGTCAGTAGGAGCGCTATTATCTTTCTCGTATTATACGTGGATGATATCCTCCTTATTGGAAATGATATTCCTATGTTGACCATAGTTAAAATATGGTTATCCAAAGAATTCTCCATCAAAGATCTAGGAGAAGCATCCTTCATTCTAGGAAATAAGATCTATAGAGATAGATCGAATAGGATGCTAGGTCTTTCACAGAAGATGTACATAGAGGAAGTGCTAAAGAGATTTAGCATGAAAAACTCCAAGAGGAATTTGGTACCCTTCAGACATGGCATTCATCTCTCCAAGAAAATATGTCCTTAACACACCAGAGGAGATTGAACGCATGAGTAAGATCCCTTATGCTTTAGCAATAGGGAGCCTCATGTATGCCATGTTATGTACATGACCTGATATAGCCCATGCTGTGAGTGTCACAAGCAGATATCAGTCGAATCCAGGTGAAGAACACTGGACTTCTATGAAATATATCCTTAAGTACTTGAGAAGAACTAAGGATATGTTGTTGGTTTTTGGTAATGGAGAACTCCAAGTCCAGGGGTATACAAACTCAAATTTTATGTTTGATATAGATGATCGAAAGTCGACATCTGAGAGTCTATTTGTGTGTAATGATGGTGCTATCAGTTGAAAGAGTTTCAAGTAGACAGTGATAGCAGATTCCACCTATGGAAGCAGAATACATCACTATGTTAGAAGCTGTGAAGGAGGCATTCTTATACAAGAAATTTACCGTAGAGATTGGAGTGATGCCATCAGATGTCATTCCTCTATACTGCGACAACAATGGTGCCATAGTCCTTGCTAAGGAGTCGAGGATCTCACCAGAAATCCAAGCATATCGAGCGACGATACCACCTCATCCATGATTACCTTGATAAAGATTATGTCGATGATTCAAGAGAGTCAACTCCACAGATAATGTGGTAGACCCACTCATAAAGCGTTGGGCCAGCAGAAGATCAAAACCCACCTTAAGAAGATGGGACTTAGATTTGTAGCCAATTGGCTTTAGGTCAAGTGAGAGTTTGTTAGATATATGTGCCCTAGAAGCCAAGAATTGGCTAACACTTATAACACAAATCTAAGGACAAAATTATAATTTTGACTATAAATAATAAATAGGTTATTTTATATCACAGTGTGTATTTGAAAATGTCTGTGATACATCCCTTGAGTTAATGGTAACGATAGTTCATATTTTCAAGAGTTAAAAATTTAAGACATGAATTTTCATTATTGACTGATAAAATGCTTCCGACCGTAGGATCATCATGAGGATGGTGATTGATTCGGAAGGTTGGTGTACGATCGCTTCTTTAGGGTAGATGAGTCCTTGAGTCTATGATGTAGAGACATTGAAGCGAGAGTACAAGCACTCGCTAGAGAACGAGGGCACTGGAGCGTGACCACCTTCGAGTAGTCATGAGAAAATCTACCTTCTCATCAATGACTGGCTCGAAGCTGTAGTGGTGTTTTTGGTTCTTTGACCTAAGATGCATCGGCAATTCACCTTGAGGGTGTTATAGTTTGACTGCACCATAACTCGATCTCCTAGCCATTCGAAATTCTGAGGTGTATGTTGGCTATAGCATGTTCATTATTGGAATTAGATTGCACCAATAGGAGATCTATCTACCTCGGTAGATGAGGAGCAGCCCTATAATGATCATGAGAATCAAGTCCATAAGCCCATGGCCATGGCAGAGTGAAATAATAGAAAGAATTTCTATTAGGATTTTCACATCAGACATGAATCGAATGATTAATTCATATGATAGAAAATTAGGGTTTGACAAGATCATCTTAACCCTAATCCAATCGGAGCTCAAGATGGAGGAACTTAATCACACAGGTAACTGCATCGAGAGGTTCATTTTTACTTCTGATGGATTGGCATCATATGCTGCTACGTGTCACTGGTGGATTTTGAGAGCAATTAGAATGATATGAATGATCGATCATACTAGTTGTCTGAATCAGAAAAGTTCTAATCCATTGGAAGGTGTTTCAATGATGTCGATGATAGAGATCATGAGATATCCCATTATCATATGGAACTGAACCTAACTGGTTCACACAAATAAGGGTTTGGATCTGAATATCATCAATTGGACTAATCTAGTTTAATTGATTTAAAAATTAGGTTCAAGAAAATCATGCTAACACATGATTGAGCCTAATGTTCTCCTTCAACAATCATTAAAGCTTGTCTCGTCTGAACCAAATATGTTTGGACTCACTCAGGAATCTTTACTTGGTCTGACTGGAGCTTGTCCTAGGTCAGAAAAGGATTGTCTTAATTTATGAGATAAATTCGGAGACCACACCTGCCATTTTCCATCATCTGCTAAATCTTGTCTTTAGACTTTGGTCAAATGTTGACCTTTGATACTTAGACATCTTCCCATGTATCCTGCACCCATAGGAGAGAAGATGGGGCTTTGTCCTCCTACTAAAAGAAAGAAAGGGAGGGGGTGCATGCCTAGGGAGACGTGTGCCCAATGAGGATGAGTGTGGAGTCCCATAGGAGAGAAGATGGGGCTTTGTCCTCCTGCTAAAAGAAGAAAAGGGAGGGGGTGTATGCCTAGGGAGATGTGTGCCCAATGAGGATGCGTGTGGAGTCTCATATAGATGGGACTCTAGGTTGCATCATGCTTTCTACTAAGGTGGCACCAAAGAGTCTTCTTTGATCAATCTTGGCACCACCTAAGGAGATTTCTGATGGACTCTAATCTGATTGGATCAGATGATGTTATCCCATCAATCAGATTTAGATCTGATTGCACCAAGAGCCATGATTGGCCGAGATGATATGGCACTGCATGGCACTGCAGGATCTATATAAACCCTGTCTGCATCTAGGATTTAGAATTTCTACCCTTTGCCCATGCCACATAGCCCCTCTCCCTCCTTCTCCATGCCACCCTCTGGTTCTCTCTCCTCTTCATGCCCAAGAGATTTTGGGCTCGATTTTGGTGCGATCCAAGCAATAGAAAGGCAACAGAAAAAGAAGAAGGTAGCACTGCTGTAAGAGACAATAGTTGATCTTCAAAAGGTATTTTGAAAATCTTCAATATCAGATCTAGATCTGATTTTAGGAGCACAGATTGAGAAGGAGAAGATCTCCAGATCCTATCCGAGTGAATATCGATAGAGGCTAGGTGCTTGCATGGCTACATCCAAAACCTCAAGCAAACATCAGGATCATCACAGGATAATAGGATTATCCATAACAAGATACAAATAAATTAGATTTAATTTAATTTAATTTATTTTTATTTTATCAAATTGATAAAATCAGATATGAAGAGTCTCAGATCTGACTTAGATTTAAGAGAAAATTTTTTGAAAATCCCTCTTGATCAAATCAGCTCTGAACAAATCTGATCCAGAAAATAGGGTTTTTCCTTCAAAATCATCGGTAAAGGTTATGAAGTAGACAAAGTTGCCTCTAGTCGGCATATCAAATGGACCGCAAACATCAGTATGTACTAGGGCAAGTAGATCCGTGGCCTTTTCCCCATGTCCTACAAAAGGGAGCTTAGCCATTTTGCCATGAAGACATGATTCACAAATTGGATATGTCTTGAAAGTCAACCGACTTAATAGCCTGATTTTTTCTAATTTGTTAATCCTATCTTCTATTATATGACCTAGCCTTAGATGCCATAGATATCTATCATTTGGACTATCCCTATGTCATTTTGATCCTATGGCATTCATATTTTACTCGATATTAAAGACAGATGCATCAATATGTAACTGGTAGAGATCATTAATAAGAAAATCACTTGCAATTTAATTTTTTTCATAAAAAATATTACAATGGTCCTTAAGAAAACTAATTACATAGCCTTCTTGTGCTAAACATGAAATAGAAATCAAATTTTTGATTGCAGCAGGTACATAATAACAATCCTTAAGTACTAAATCTAAGCCAGACAGTAGTCAAAGAGGATAGGTTTTCATGGCCACAACAGCAACCCTTGCTCCATTTTCAATGCATAAGATCATCTCACCATCCCTCAGCCTCCTGCTATCCTTAAGATCCTGCATGAAAGTGCAAAAATGAGCACTAGAACCAGAGTCAAGCACCCAACTGAATGCAGAAAAAATCGTAAGGTTAGATTCAATAATGAGCATACCTTCAGAAGGACCTGTCTCCTTCTTATTCTTTAGGGTGGCCAGGTATGTTGGACAGTTCTACTTCCGAGGCCATCAGTATTACAATGGAAATACTTTTCTTTATCAACGATCTTTTTCTTCAGCTCTGTCTTTTTTTGCTTTCCATCTTCCACCTTCTGCTTTTTCACAGACTTCTTTTTTCCAAAAGACTTTCTCTTGGAAGAAGTCCATTTCATAGCAAGTACTGAGCCTTTAGAACCTTTCATAGAAAGCTCAGAAGTAACTAGCATATTCATAAGCTCGGCCAGAGTATTCTAAAGTTTATGTATATGGTAGTTCATGATGAACTACCCATACGCATCAATCAAGGATTGTAGAATTATATCATTCTATAGATCCTGGTCTAACTTCACTTAGAGCTTCTCAAGCTCTTCTAAGTTCTTGATCATCGTCAGACAATGATCTTAGACTGACTGTCCATTATGCATTTTAGCCTTAAACAGTCATTTAGTGACCTGATATTTGGCTGCATGACTTTGTTCACCCAACAATTCTTGCAGGTAAGCCAACATTTGGTGGACAGTCTTGATATCTTCATGTTGGTGCTGAAGCTCATCAGACATCGATCCCAACATGTAGTATCTGACCTTATTATCTTCATCCATCCACTTGTCAAGAGATGCTCTCTGTTCAACAGACGAATGAGCTAGTAAGGTGGAGGAATTTTGATCCAATACATGAGTCAACTTCTCAGAACCTAAAATAATTTTGAAGTTCCAGAGTCAATCCTTGTAATTGGATTCGGTCCATCTATGGGTGTCCAGGATACAGGCTAGTGGGTTGGACGTAGACATTTTTCTTATTTCTGTAGACAATCAAAGTTTCTAGTTAGATTTTATAATTAAGACTTAACTAATTTATTTAGGAGTTTGATTTTTAAACAAATTAGCTCCTAATATTTTCTTGGATCCCTACACTCCATCAATAAAGATGCAAAAATCTCCATGATTTTTGATTTTTAGTGGGTGGTGCAGTCCCACCAACTGACTCATCACCTCACCTAACAGTTATTGTTGATGGATTTGCCAATGAGTGAACAACTCTTGTCCAATGATTCTCTAATCATGGTGCACCCAGAATTGATCTCTAATTTATGAATCTCACCATGCCCGAAATATTGATCTACTCCTTATAGAAGTCAGACCCACCATTTGCACAGATTGAATTTCTACTTGGGTCTCTCATCGTATCCAAAATATTGAGCCCAATCTATCTTCCAGCCCATAGCATCTAATGCCTAATAGACATGATTGCATCTTTCTGGTGCAACTGAACCACTATGACCAGTCGAGAATAATCAACCCAAGGAAGGGCCTGCATATCTACAATGGTGGAAGATCTTAGACTTAATCTTTTCTTAGAAAGATTTGATTTAGGTCTCTTTAAAATTGATTTGACATAGCCATAACCATTATGACTAACCTAGTGGCATGTGTCTACTCGGATTGTAAGCCACCTTAGATCAGGACTGGGCCAATAAATATGGCCAAGTAGGTGAGACCGATGGAAGGGATATGCCATTAATTCAATAAGAACGCATTCGAGTTGAGTAGCTCCTAATTAAAAATCAGTCGGTCGTATCTGCCAAACTTACCTTAGACACCAAATTGTTGAGTCAAAATCAATCTAATTAGCCTACAATGTAGATTCTAACCACTGAGCCAAATTAGGTCTTAACTCGATTGATCACTCATGTGGCTCAACCTTGACCCAGACTTAATCTTATTAGGCCAATCAATTTAAGCACTCTTGATCCCACCTAACCAACTCTTGATTTGGTTTGATCAACCGCTAGACCTAATTGAGCTACCCAAGTTCGAACCTAATTTTATGAATATATCTTAGATCTAAAATTTTTCAATTTTAGACCAAATATATTTTAGAATCTTAATCTTTAATTAAGTTTAGGGTTCATAAATAAAATATGTATATAAAATTCTAGGATTTCAAGATCTAGGTTTTGCAGAAAATAAGTTTTTTATTTCTGACTAAGGACGAACGCATAGCTCTCCTACACACCATAAGAACATCCCATCGAATGAAAGAAGAGGGCCTTTAAACCTCACTTCATTCTTATGATCGAACGGCCAAGGGGCACACCTTAATCAGAAATATGATAAATCTACAAAACTAGTTAGATCTACATCAAATATCACATATATAAAAATTGATCTAACTAAAATTATATTCTGCATACATCTCATGTATCATATCATGCATATTTTTATATCTAAATTATCTCATAAATATCTAAAAAATAAGATTGAAATTTGATCATATCAAATTAAAATTTATTCTAGATAATTTTGTTGAACTATCTACAACTAGTCTAAACAAGCATCTATCATATCTCATATGAACAAATTAAATAAATTTATTTTCTATTTTTTAGATCTAATTATAATATTTATAATATTAAAAAATAGTAAATAAATAAATCTAAAAATTATAATTAATTAAATTAAAATTTTGATTATGCTAGACTATACATCGAATAATTCTATTTCTAGTCTAGTCATGCATCTCATACATCTTAGATCTAGATTATTTAATTTTTAATTTTTTAATTTTAGATCTAATCACATCTAATGCAATATCTAAAATCATTTAATTATTAGATAAAAAATAAATTAAAATTAGATCTAATGAATTATGAAACCTGGCTCTGATACCAATTGAAGGGAAAAACCTATTTCTTGAGTTAGGTTCGTCCAGATCTGACTGGATCAGGAGGAATATTTCAAAAAAAAAATTTTTAAGATTTTAATTAGATCTAAGACTCATCAAATTTGATCTTATTGATCTAATAATAAAAATAAAATAAAAATTAAAATTAAATCTAATTTAATTATATCTTTATTTTTGGTAATCCAATTATCCTATGATGATCTCGATATTTGCCTGAGGTTCTAGATGTAGCCACGAAAGCACCTGGCCTCTACCGATATCCACTCAGACAAGATCTAGAAATCTTCTTCTTCTCAATCAATCCTTCAAAAATTAGATATAAATTTGATCTTGAAGGTCTTCAAAACTCTTTTTGAACAACTGTCGTTGTCTCTTGCAGCAGTGCTGCCTTCTTCCTTTCCTGGCGCCTTTCACTTGCTTGGATCGCACATTATTCATGCCCAAAACCCCTTAGGCATGGAGAGGAGAGAGAGGACCAGAGGGTGGCATGGAGATGGAGAGAGAGAGGCTTTGTGGCATGGCCTAAAGGCAGAAGCATTAAAAATCTAGGCACAGATAGGGTTTATATAGACCCTACTGCACCATGCAGTGCCACATCATTCCGACCAATCATAGTTCTTTGACCAATCAGATCTAAATATAATTGGTGGGATGACATCATCTGATCCAATCAGAAGAAAGACCCTCAAAACCCTCCTAAGGTGGTGCCAAGACTGGGTCAAACAAGTGTTCTTGGTGCCATAGAGTTTAATCCCCTGAAGCAATCTTGGAGTCCCATCTGTATGGGACTCCTCCATTATCCTCATGAGGCGCACATCTTTCTATTTGCATTTAGCAGGGGGACAAGGCCCCAGGTACTCTCCTATAGGCGCATGACACATGGGAAGATGTCCAAGTGTCTAGGGTTAACATTTGACCAATGTCCGAAAATAAGAATTAACAGATGATCAAAAATAGCAGGTATTGCCTTAAATTTATCTCATAAATTAAGATAATCCTTTTATGATCCGGACGAGATTCAGTCAGACCAAGTAAAGATTTCTAAGTGAGTTCAAACATATTTGGCTCAGTCGAGACATGCTTTAATGATTATTAAAGAAGAACATTAGGCTCAATCATGTGCTAGCACGATTTTCTTGAACCTAATTGAATCTTATTCAAATCAATTAAACTGGGTTAGTCCAATTGATGATAGCTAGATCCAAATCCTTCTTTGTGTGATCCAGTTAGGTTTAGTTCCATATCGTAATGGAATATGTCATGATCTCTATCATCGACATCATTGAAAAATCTTTCAATGGATCATAACTTTTCTGATTCAGACAACTAGTATGATCAATCATCCAAATTATTCTAATTGCTCCCAAAATCCACCAGTGACACCTAGCTACATATGGTGGTAACCCATCAGAATTGAAAGTGAACCACTTAGGGTAGTTACTTGTGTGATTAGATTCCTATATCTTGAGCCCTGACCAGATTAGGGTTAAGGTGATCTCGTGAAATCCTAATATCCATCATATGAATTAATCATTCAATTCAAGTCCAATATGAAAACCCTAATAGAAACTCTTTTTATTATTTCACTCTGCCATGGCCATGGGCTTATGGACTTGATTCTTATGATCAACATAGGGCTACTCCTCATCTACTGAGATAGATAGATCTCCTATTGATGTAATCCAATTCCTACAATGAACATGCTACAGCCAACATACACCTCAGGATTTTGATGGCTAGGAGATCGAGTTATGGTATAGTCAAACTATAACATCCTCAAGGTGAACTATCGATGCACCTTAGGTCAAAGAACCAGACACACTACTACAGCTTCGAGCCAATCATTGATGAGAAGGTAGACTTCCTCATGACTACTCGAGATGGTGATGCTCAGTGCCCTCATTCTCTAACAAGTACCTATACTCTCGCTCTGATGTCTCTACACCGTAGACTCAAAACTCATCTATCCTAAAGAAGCGATCGTATACCAACCTTCCAGATCAATCATCATCCTCATGATGATCCTACAATCGAAAGTATTTTATGAGTTAATAATAAAAATTTATGTCTTAAATTTTCAACTCTTGAAAATATGAACTATCATTACCATTAACTCATAGATACTTTTAAATACACACTATAATAAAAAATAATCTATTTTATTATTTATAATTAAAACTATAATTTTGCTCTTAGAAGTGTATTATAAGTGTTAGCCAATCTGGCTTCTATGGCACACATATCTAATAGTAGGGGCACTGGAAGAGGAATTGTCCTCAATACATTGCCTCTCTGGATCCGAACAAGTAGAAAAAGAAGCAAGTGATTACTGGGCAAGATATTTATATGATAACTCCTTATAATTTTTCTATTTATGATATTACTAACTGGATATTGGATATCGATAGCCCTTACTATATTTGTAATTCATTGCAGGGATTACAGGTCAGTAGGAGATTCAAGCAAGATGAAAGATTCCTGAAAGTTAGAGATGGAAACCAGTTCCAGTTCTAGCTTTAGAATTTTTGAAACTTATATTTGAGTCCCATACCGTTGTTCTTAGTGATTGTCCTTTCTGTTCTAGTTTTTTTTTGAATATTATTTCTACAGGCCTTCTAGCCAAAAATGATTATGAAATATCAATAAAGAAATAAGTTTGTTATATCATCATGAATGGTGTTACTATTTTTTGTGGATATTTGAACAATGGTGTTTATATGCTATCACAATCTATTAACGTAGTCTATTCAACTGGTGAGCATCTTAGATTAGATAGTGTGTCAGATATCTATTTATGGCACTGTAGGCTAGGTCATATAAATAAGAATAGAATAAATAGGTTGACTCAAGAGGAAATACTCAAAATTAGTGATAGTGAATTACTTTCAACCTGTGAGTCCTATCTTCTTGGTAAAATGATCAAGTCATCTTTTACTAAAAAAGATGAAAGAGCCACTAAGCTCTTAGGTCTAGTACATACTGATGTATGTTGATCAATGAGCACAAATGCTAGAGGTGGATATTTCTACTTTATTACTTTCATAGATGATCTATTCAGATATGGATATGTCTATCTGATGAAACATAAGTTGGATTCATTTGAAATGTTCAAATAATTTTGAAGTAAAATAAAAAAAAACTAGGAAGAGTATCAATACTCTTTGATCTGACCGAGGAGAAGAATATCTTTTCGGTGATTTTCACACATATCTAAGAGAGAATGGAATTCTCTCTTAATGGATGCAGGAACACCATAGTATAATGGTGTGTTTGAAAGAAGAAATTGTACTCTATTAGACATGGTCTGATCCATGATGGGTTTTGCCAGCTCGTCGATATCCTTCTAGAGATATGCACTCGAATTGGCTTGTTATCTGTTAAATAGGATTCCAAGTAAGTCTGTAGTTAAGACTCAATATGAGATATGGACAGGATGTAAGCCAGCACTTTCACACCTTAAGATTTGGGGGCGTCCGACTTATGTTAAATGATTAGTTATCGATAAACTTGGACCTAGGTCTAACAAGTGCATGTTTATAGAGTACCCAAAAGAGACCAAAGGATACTATTTCTACCATACTGATGAATAAAAGGTATTCGTCGGCCTTAAGGCAATCTTTTTGAAAAAGAAGTTTCTTGGTGAAGAAGTTGTTGCCTCTAAGGTTGAACTTGATAAAGTTCAGCTGGTAGAAAATCTGACACCTATAGCTGAGCCTGAGTCAAATTTGATTAGATCAAATCCAGAGCCTAGTGTACCTGCACCATTAAGGTGATCCGATAGAGTACCACATCATTCGAATAGATACTATGATTTTTTTATCCAAGATGATGATTCCATCAAACTTGATGAGAACGATAAGGATCCGATCACTTATATGGATGCTATGTAGAGATCCGATTCTAAGAAATAGCTTGAGGCCATGAAATTCAAAATGGAGTCCATGAAGATCAAAGATGTATGAACATTGGTTGACCCACCCAAAGGGTTAAATCCATTGGATGTAAATGGGTCTTCAAAAGAAAAATTGATGCGATGGAAAGATGGAGACCTATAAAGCTCATCTAGTTGTCAAGGGGTATCGTCAATATTATGGTATTGACTATGATGAGACATTCTCTCCTATGGCAATGCTCAAATATATTCAGATAATGCTTGCGATAGCTGCCTATCCGAACTATGAGATCTAGCAAATGGAAGTGAAGATAGCTTTTCTAAATAGAGAGCTGATCGAAGAGGTTTATATGATACAACCTGAGAGGTTCACATTCATAGATGAGTCCAAGGTGTGCAAACTTTAGAGATCCATTTATGGATTGAAGTAGGCATCTCGGAGTTGGAACATATGTTTTGATAAGATGATCAAAATGTATTACTTATTTAAGAATGGAGAAGAGCCCTACATTTATAAATAGACAAATGGTCTAGCAGTAGTATTTCTTATCTTGTATGTGGATGACATTCTCTTAATTAGAAATGACATCTCCGCACTATAGGGAATAAAAGTCTGATTGTCATCATAGTTCTCCAAGGACTTGGGTGAATCATCGTACATCCTAGGGATGAAGATCTATAGGGATAGATCTAAAAAGATGCTTGGATTATCCTAGTTCACGTACATAGATACTATGCTGAAGAGACTCAGCATGAAGAATTTCAAAAAGGGCTATCTTCCGATAGGCCATGAAATTTTTTTCTCTAAGGAGGATTGTCCGATAACTCCTGAAGAGAGAGAGCATATGAGTAGAGTTCCATATACTTCGATAGTGGAATCTATCATGCATGCCATGACATGTACGAGATCAGATATTGCATACTCACTGGAGTAGTGAGTAAATACCAATTTGACCCTAGAGAAAATCACTGAAAAGTGGTTAAAACAATTCTTAAGTTTTTAAGAAATACTAAGGACCAATGGTTGGTTTATGATGAGTCAGATATAAAACCTATGGGGTTTATAGACTCTAGCTTTCAATTTGACCATGATGACAGTAGAAGCATGTCAGGATATATCTTTACTAGACTCTATTTGCGAAGTAAAGTACATCGCAGCATCAGATGTCATGAAGGAAGCTTTGTGGCTGAGGAAGTTTATCATGAAGCTTGGAGTAGCACCCTTTCTAGATGGTCCAATTCTGCTCTACTGTGATAGCATTAATACCATAGCTCGAACAAAGGAACTAAAGGCACACCAGCGGATGAAGCACATCTTGTGCCACTTTCATCTGATCCAGGAGATCGTGGATCGAGATGATGTCGGCCTTCAGAAGATCGATGAAAAAGAGAACCTGGCCGACCCCTTCACTAAAGCCCTGGCGATAAAGGAGTTCGACAATCATAAATCGAAGAAGGATATTAGATACTGTGTCGAGTGGCTTTAGGATAAGTAGGAGTTATTGAGAAATATGTCCCAAAGTCAATCGTTAGTCTATTGATGGTGGAGCTACATTATATCTATAATTGACTCATTAATAAATAAAATATATTTTTAGTATTTTTCATCATAAAGTATTTATCTTCTAATGAACTCCATTATTGTGATGAAGTTCTTAGGACTATTTAGCTTCAATAAAGAGAGAATTTATCGATTAGTCCTTAAATCTGTTCAGACCAAATGATAGGCTGTTAATTAGGATGACAGCATCTATCGAGCATAGATGGCTGTATGCCATATAGGTTGGTTGTCCTCTTAATCAAGGAGTGTGGAGACATTGGTATAGTATACAGATGAGATGTATGGGTACATCATCATTGAACATGACCAACTTCAGAGCATTCTGCTATCGAGAATGTCTCTGATGGGATATAGGTATAAGTGTCCCTTAGACCTGACATCACCTCAGTGACTTGCAAGCAACTCACTATGCTTTGGTACCAGACTAATTGAATTTTTAATTCAGTAATAAAAGGCTTCTAGGCATAGTCAAGTACTTGTAAAGTCAGAGTGTGACTAAGATGGAATTGACCACTACAAGAGTTAGAGAAAAATGTATCACCGTATTTCAATATAGCAAACTCTTGACCAGGATAATCCATCAGATGGATTTGATATTTTAAAATATATTGTAGATAATCTTATTAGAGTTGACAGTTGAACTTTGAGGTGTTCTATGAGCATTTTGGTCAAGAAAATGAATTATATAAAAACTATATCAGCATGGGTTCTAAGGATGCTGTTCTACACATTCGACCTATCCGACCATCAGGTACCATTCCTATACTACTGGCTTAGGTTCGAACATATGAGATCATGCACATTAGAGCTCATGATCTGATCAGATGGTTGATCAACGAATAAGAATCGTTCAAGGATTAAATGATCAATACGATTGGTGTTTAACCTAGTGCAAGTGTTGCAAGAGGATCGATTAGCAATTAGATTGCTAATTGACTTAATTTGATTAAGCTAGAGGGTTGAGACTAAGCTTAATTAAATATAATTTAATTAAATTTAGTTTCGGCTTGATTGAATCAAGTTCAATTGGTTTATTGGATAAGCCAAGTACAAGGAAGAACTAGTCCTAGTTCAACTAGGACTTGGGTCAACTCAATTTTTTAATTGATTAGAAAATTAAATCAATATTAAATCTAAGTTAATCTAATTTGATTAAGTTCTTAATTGAGTTAGGTTCTAATTTAATTGGATTGATTTACTTCTGATTTGATTTGGTATAAGAAACCATATATGACCAAGTCAAAATAGGAATCCTATTATGACTAGGATTCCCTATCCTTGTGCCACTTTAGTCCCAATGCCCACCTTCATGCCTCCTTTGATTTTGCATGAATTCTCCATGCCCAAGAGAAGCCCACCGCATCCCAAAGTCCTCATCTTTCTTTCTTACATAGTAAATTAAGTGTGGACCAAGTTAAAGTAAGAATTGGTTTTGATTTCAAATTCTATGAGATAGAATTTTAGGAAACCAAAACTCTTCCTATAGTGCACCAATTCCACCCAAATTTTTTCTAGTATTTTCATGGATTTTAGAGCAGTTTCTGCATGATAAAACCTGGTGGTCCATAGTAGAAAAGAAAGAGGGGGCACCCAAGAGTTGGGCACCCCAAATCATGCCTTAGTTGGACCTTCATTACTAGATATTTGACCTAGAGAAGGAGTGGTCCATATCTCTCTATTTAAAATGAATTTTGGGCTGATTATTTTAGGGATTCTAGATATTTGAGAGGGCTTTGGGGAATGGAAAAATTAGGGAAAAATTTATCTAGGGTGTGGAAATTTTAAAGATACCAATCAAGGTATCTAGGTAAGAGAATAAAGAAGAAGAAGAGGGCCTTCTTCTAGGGTTTTGTTCTACACCTCTTCCTCCATTATTTATGATGTTTTGAGAGGAGTCTCAGCATCGCATATCATCTTCTTCATTATCTAAAAATTGAAGAGTCCAAGTTTCAAAGAAGGAAGATCCAGATCAATCATCAAAGAAGGATCAGCATAGTTTTAGCAAACTATGCTGATTTTTGGATATCGAAGTTCTGATCAGCGTTCGTGGGCTCGTGTCGATATCTCTTATAGACTGGACATATGTGCAGCTTGCAACATCATCCTCAAGACCTGGATCAACAAGTTAAAATATCTAACTTGCATAGGTAACAAAGATTTGATCTCCTATTACTTATATTATTCTGATCTAGTATAGATCTGTATTGATATGATCAATGCTTCTTCTTTCTTTATATTTTTAATTTTTGATTTAATTTCATACAATAATAATATAATAGAATCTTATATCTAGAGATTTTTGATTTTTTTAAAAATAAATATTAATTTATTTAAGTTTTCTACTATCTAATCCTAAAAAGGTTTCAAGATCTAGCCTTAATATCCTAGATTTGGTTCCTTCAGGTATCTCAAGGAGATCGAAGGCAGATCTCAGAAAGAACCATGTATCTCAGGAGGCATCTCAAGAAGACCAAAAGCAGGTCTCAAGAAGGGTCTGAGAATCTTAGGAGCCTCAAGATGAGATAGGTGGATCAGAGCGTAGGATAGGATTTGAGCTGTAGTTCTTCGAGGCGCAACTGAAGCGATAGCTGGTGAAGGGGCAGAAAAAATTGCTAGGATGGAATTCTCTAGGATTCAATTACTGAGAGTAAAAATTTGGATGAAATCTTAGTGGTTTTAGAGGAGCCTGCGATATGTTATGTATCCAAGATGGCTTCGAAGGGATCCGCAGGATGTGGAGGGTTCGAAGGAGCAGAAATGATGTTCGAGATGCAGCGGTAGGCTCAATAATGCAACATTGAGTGGTTGACCTTAGTTGACTCGTATATAAAGTCGACTTCTATGGCATTAGGAGGACTTCAGTTTTAGGTGGAGCATAGAGTAGAGGTGGCTTCATAAATGGAAGGAGATGTAGCACGAATTTAGAGCAGAGGGGTGTAAAGGGAGGAGCTATATCCCAGCACTAGTGCCAGGGCTGTACAAATCCAAGTGGAGTGGATTATGTAGGAAGATAGGCATGGCTTTGAGGGGACTATGTTAAGTGGAGCATTTGAAAGGATAAGTGTGGTGCTCCTAAGTCTCGAGAGACCATGAAGGAGTCAAGATGGTGGCTCCTGAAGGCTAGGATTGATCGAAGATGTATCAACAAAGATAAAGAGATTGGCACACAGTCAAGCTAGCTTGCATACACAGTCGAGCCAGCTCGATCCGTATCTGAGTCGGCTATCTTAGACAAATAGAAGACATGGTTTGGGGAGATGCAGTCGAGCTGGCTCGGCTTCTGATCGAGCCAGCTCGATGGTGGCGAACAGACCTAGACGGATTTTCTATTTAGTCTTGGATTGGATCTAGTCCAATGGGTCTTAAGGCCTGGTATGAGAGGTCTTAAGGTGGCTAATTCATGCATTAGGCTAGATCGTTAGTCCAGAGGATGAGAGCATGCAAGACATGGGTTTACATGGGCTTGGATGAGTGTTTTCATGTATGAGATAATGGAAGGGAGTTTTAGAGATGAGTCGTGTTGACTCAGGGTATCTATATATGTACTTGTATATATAGATTACAAAAAAAAGAATAAATGGAATCTCTTTTCTTCCTAAAATCCTAGCTTTCTCTCTTTCCAACTCTATTGCCATCTCATCTTCTTATCATCTGATCTTTATCTTTCTTGCTATCATCTCCAACTTGCTTTCTCAGACTTGGTAGAAGGAACAAGGGTTTCCACAAATTTGAGAATAATTCATAACAAGTGGTATCAGAGCCTAGTTGTACGGAAGGAGGAGAAGACGCCTGAAAGTCGAAGATCTTTAGGTGCTGTGAATTCAGCAAGATCTTGTCAAGATATTTTTCAAATTTCTTGGATCTATGTTGCATTTTTTTGGCTTGGATCCAGCCATGGGAAGCAACATAAAGATTGATTTCGAGAAGTTTGATGGGAAAGAAAACTTTTTCATACGGAAAATTCATATGGAAGATCTTTTGGTTCAAGCTAAATTGGATCATGTGTTGGAAGAGAAGCCTAAAGAGATGTCAGATCGTCAGTGGCTATCTCTAAAAAAGAAGACCTGCTCTATGATCAGAGGATGCTTATCGGATGCGGCACTCTATTCAATTTTAGAGAAGAGGACCCCAAAAGGCTTGTGGTCGAAGTTGCAAACCATGTATATGAGTAAGAATATGTGCAACAAGTTGATGTTAAAGAAGAGACTGTACAGCCTTCGGATGCAAGAAGGCGGAGATGTCTTGGGACACATCCAAAAATTCGATCAAATGTGCAACAAGTTGCTGAATATTGGAGTGAAGATAGAGGAAGAAGATAAATCATTGCTTCTATTATGCTCGTTGCCCTCGTCCTTTGATCCATTGGTGATGATGCTGCTCTATGGTAAGGAGACCCTAGAGTATGAAGACATGGTCTCGGTATTGCGAACCAATGAACAGCAGGAGAAGTTGACCAAGGAAGGTGTTCTTCAGGAGGGCTTGATCGTAGGGGAAAGACCTGAAAGATCAAAGGAGAGAGGCAAGTCAAGAGGATGATCAAAGTCCTGGAAGAGCAAGAATAGGAAGGAAGCCAGATGCTACAAGTGCAACAAGATCGGGCGCTTCAGGCATGATTGTCCACAATGGAAGAACAAGAAGGAAGAAAAAAGTAGATCTGATGCACTGAGTATAGTGGCTGATAGTGAGGTGGAGGATAACCTCTTGGTTGTATCAGATGGTTATAGAAGATACATAGATGTATGGACCCTGGATTCAGCCTGTTCACATCACTACACCGCAAATCGATCTTGGTTTATCTCATACATCAAGATTGATGAGAGAAGTGTGACACTTGGAGATGATAACCCATGTAGAGTCGTGGGTATTGGAAGCATCTAGGTGAGGATGTTTGATGGGATGGTGCATACTCTCATAAATATGAAGCACATCCTAAATTTGAAGAAAAATCTCATGTCATTGGGCTATTTGGAGTGGAGTGGCTATAGCTTCAGCAGTCATGCCAGGAGTAGAGTTCTTAATATCTCCAAAGATGTTATGGTGGTAATGAGGAGCAGGAGGATGGAGAACAATCTCTACAAGTTGGTTGGATCTATGGTGATTAGAGAATCTGATGCAGCGACAGCAGCGCAGGATCAGTAGGGGGCTTATCGATTATGGCACTACTGCCTAGGCCACATGGATGATCGTGGGATGAAGGAGCTGAGCAAACATGGTCTGATTTTAGATCTAGATGGAGGTGTTATAAAGATATGTGAGCCATGCCAGATGGATAAACAGAGGAGAGTATAGTTTGCCATCAATTCAGCCAACAATGCAGTCCCATTAGAATTGGTTCACATTGATGTGTGGGGCCTGACTTCATTTTCGGTCAAAAATGGAGCGAGATACTTCTTGACCTTTATAGATGATTTCTTAAGAAAGGTATGGATCTACTTCATGAACGAGAAATCAGAAGTCTTCACCAGGTTCAAGTTATGGAAAGCTGAGGTGGAGAAGAAGATAGGTCAGAACTTGAAGTATCTATGGTCAAACAATGGCAGAGAATACACTAGCAAAGAGTTTCAAAACTTTTGTGAAGAGTGTGGTATCAAAAGGCAGTTCTCAAAAAAAGAAACTTTTCAACAAAATGGGATGACTGAAAGGATTAATAGAACCATTTTGGAAAAGGTACGGTGCATGAGTGATAAGAGCGCAATGTTGTCGTTAAGACACCATATTTATCAGCTTAATCCTACTTCTTAAAATAACTAAAAATAGATAGAAAGTAGTGAGTCGGATCGAATCCATAGGGAAGGTAGTGCTTTGATTTGAAATCTTTGATTTTTAAAAAGAAAAAAAAATGATTTGAAAATAGAATTTGAAGTTAGAAATTAAAAATTAAAATTGTAAAGTGAAAATTAAATTGTGCAGAAAAGTAAACTTAGTACTAAGATCTACTAGTTAGATCTTAGCATCTACTTGCATAAAAATAAAGAGCAATTAAAAATAGAATGTAAAAATTATAATTATAATTAAAAATAAAAAGGATGAATTTAAAGTGCATAAAAAAATTTATATTAATTTAAAAATTTATAATTTAAATACATAAAATTTAAAAAATAAAAATAAAAAATAAAAATTAAAAGTAGCTTATCTTGATCGTGTATCAGCATTGGCAGAAAGATGGTGTAGAAGTCCAGCTCTTCCTCTTAGCACCAATTGCCTCAAAGCATCCATTAACCCAGAGCCTAGCTCTATCCTATACCAAAGCTTAACCTAGATCGAAGATAGATTGATTTGGAGGTCTGGGATCTTATTTATAGGTATTGGAGGGTTGAGAGCTTTTCTTGCTGGCAATATGTAACTAAGAAGAGTTTTGATCGATGTTTGTAGAAGAATTTGAGTGAAATTTGGATTAAAATAGCTTTTGGATGAATCTAGTGAAGTCTGGTCGTTAAATGCTGATCAAACCATCCAAACAAATAATCAAAAATCCTTTAAAACTCCCTTTCTATAGTCGGATTAAACATGAGCCATTGGATCACGCATTACTGGAAGAGATCCGACCATCGGATCATTGGCTGGGAGCTGAATCACCGTTGGATGCATCCTGGACCATCGAATCATGGGCAGGAGCGAGTGTGACCGTCAGATGGTGATCTAGGTGAAGCCGAATTCGATTTGTATTTGGATTTAAACCCCAACCATCCGATCAAAATCGACAGTGACAAGAACCATCCAATCATGTGTTACTATTCATGTGAACCCTCTGGACCGGCCGCACCGTACACCACAACCAATCGATGTGCATGTTTTGGCGAGTGAAATGACAAAAATGCCTCGTGCCTCACGACAAAATGCTATAAACCTCTTAGAGGTCATGGTCTACCATGTGGCAGTTTCCTATTCGCTGGATGTCACTAAGCTGGCAGTCTACACTATTCCACGGACTGAATGCAGCTTCTATGGCTGAGTCGACTTTGATGGTGCGTCAGCTTGGCTTGCACAGCTGGCCGAGTCATTTTTCTTTTTTATTTTATTTTTTTAAAAATTTATATCTAGTCTATTTTAGCTTTGATTTACTTCAAACTTATTTCATTATGACTAAAAAATTACAATCTTTTCATTGATAATAATATTTTATTTTTTATTTTTATTATTTTTTAATTAATAAAAATATTATTTTCTTAAAAATATATAAAAATTAACCATTAATTCTTAAAAATAAATATAAATTAATTATTAAATTAATATTTTTATTGGTGAATTTGTGGTACTTATTAATGAGGCTACAAGCAGGGCTTTCGAAGGCATTTTGGATTGATACAATGGATACAGCCTATTATCTAGTGAATTGATCACCTCATATAAAATTAGATGGTGGTATTCTAGAGGAGAGATGGTCTGGAAGGGAGATTGGGCTAAGCCATTTAAGGATTTTTGGATGCATGGCTTTTGTGCACATCGGTGCTGGTGAGCAGAGCTAGTTGGATGCCAGATCATGGAAGATGGTGTTCTTGGGATATCCATGAGAAGTTAAGGGATACCGACTGTGGGATCCCTTGGAGAAGAAGGTTGTCAATAGTAGGGATGTTATCTTCGATAAAAATTTAGTTTTTCAAAGGCGAGATGGCATGAAGGAGTAGCAGATGCAGCAGGAGTTTCAGTAGGGCAATGCTGGATAATTAACATCTTACTCTATTTTGCCACTTGCAGGTGCATCAGGAGGACTTGGTATTCAGGTAGAGCACTAACCAGAAGTATCTCCACAGATGGAGAGAGCTCAAAGAGCTAATGGACGCCAGGAGGTGCAGTAGGAGCAAGCTGTACCTAGAACGGATATCGAGATTATGCTGCACAAGCCCAAAAGGAACATCAGGCAATCAAAATGATATGGCTTCAAAGACACACTATCATATGCCCTGGTGACAGTAAACAGGGACCCAGGATAGATAGAGGTGGGTCCAAGCAATGTCCGAGAAGATGCAGGCTCTCCATAAAAATGAGACATGACATTTGGTGTAGTTGCCACGAGGAAAGAAATTCATTGGTTGCAAGTGGATTTACCAGCACAAAGAGGGGCCTATAGAGCATGAAGATGTCAGGTATAAGGCACGATTAGTAGCCAAGAGATACTTTCAAAAGAAAAATATTCATTTTAGTAAAGTATTTTCTCCTATCGTCAAGCATACTTTCATCAGAATGTTGCTGAGTATTATGGCAGCTCAGGACTTGGAGCTGGAGCAAATAGATGTCAAGATGGCATTCCTTTATGGGCATTTGGAGGGAGCATTTATATGGAGCAGCCACTAGGGTTCCAAGAGCCAAGAGCAGAAGAAAAGATCTATTTACTTAAGAAATCATTGTAGAGCTGGAGCAATCGCCAAGATAATGGTACAAGCAATTTGACTCATATGTGAGGAGCATTGGCCTTTTCAGATGTCAGTATGACTCTTGTGTGTATATTAAATCTTTGGAGGATGAGTCTAGGGTATTTCTACTCTTGTGTGTAGATGATATGCTTATAGCATACAAGAGTAGGAAGATTGTGCAGGAACTAAAGGCAGTCGTATCTCGAGAGTTTGAGATGAAGGATTTGGGGCCTGCAAGAAAGATCTTAGGCATAAAAATCATTAGAGATCAAGCCAAGAGGATGTTGCATTTATCTCAGGAAGGCTACATCCAAAAGATCTTGGAGAGATTTGGGATGAAGGAAGTAAAATCGATGGAGCTGCTACTTGTCGAACACTTCAGACTCTTAAAGATAATGTCACCATAGATTGAGTTGGAGGCTCAGGAGATGGAGAAAACACCGTATGCCTCTGGTGTAGGAAGCTTAATATATGCCATGGTTTGTTGTAGACCATATATCACCTATGCAGTGAGCTAGGTCAGTAGGTTCATGGCATAGCTTGGTAAGAAGCACTGGCGGGCACTAAAGTGGATCTTCAGGTACTTGGTGGGTACTGTTGGAGCTGGCATCTGCTATGAGTAGCAAGATAGAGCTGAGGAACTCTCCGACATGTCCAAGAAAGTCGAGGGCAGATACATGGATTTGTGGATGCAGATTTTGGTGGAGACATGGACACTCGGTGGTCAATGATAGGCTTTATATTTAGCCTATTTGGTGGTCCAGTCTCGTTGAGATCATGCTTGCAATCCATCATAGCCTTATCTATAACTGAGGTGGAATACATAGGTGTTATGGAGGCAGTAAAGGAGTCTTTATGATTGAAAGGATTGGCATTGGAGATGGATCTCATGTAGGAGGTTGTCAGGGTGCACTGCGATAGCCAGAGTGCACTGTTACTTGCTCAAAACTCTATCTATCATGCAAGGATGAAATACATCGACATCAGGTACCATCGGATTAGAGAGCTTGTGGAAGAAGGTGAAGTAAAGCTAGTGAAAGTTCACACCAAGGAGAATCTAGTGGATGCACTAATAAAAATTCTTTCTCAGGATAGCTTTCATAAATGTATGAAATCGATGTATCTGATAGACAGCATAGACTTGCCTCAAGCCTTGGAGCACGAAGGTGGAAATTGAAAGGGCAAGTATGGTGCTCCCAAGTCTTGGGAGACCTTGAAGGAGTCAAGTGTTAGATATGACTATCCTAGAAGCTAGATTGGCTGACACTTATAATACACTTCTAAGGGCAAAATTATAATTTTGATTATAAATAAAAAATAGATTATTTTCTATCACAGTGTGTATTTGAAAGTATCTGTGATACATCCCTTGAGTTAATGGTAATGATAGTTCATATTTTCAAGCGTTGAAAATTTAAGACATGAATTTTCATTATTAACTCATAAAATGCTCCAGAGCGTAGGATCATCATGAGGATGGTAATTGATCCAAAAGGTTGGTGTACGATCGCTTCTTTAGGATAGATGAGTCCTAAGTCTATGGTGTAGAGACATCGGAGCAAGAGTATAGGTACTCGTTAGAGAATGAGGGCACTGAGCATGACCACTTCGAGCAGTCATGAGGAAGGCTACCTTCTCATCGATGACTGGCCCGAAGCTGCAGTGGTGTGTCTGATTCTTTGACCTGAGGTGCATCGGTAGTTCATCTTGAGGGTGTTATAGTTTGACTACACCATAACTCAATCTTCTAGCCATTCGGAATCCTGAGGTGTATGTTGGCTATAGCATGTTCATTATAGGAATTGGATTGCACTAATAGAAAATCTATATACCTCGATAGATGTGGAGCAGCCCTATGATGATCATGAAAATCAAGTCCATAAGTCCATGGCCATGGCAGAGTGAAATAATTGAAAGAGTTTCTATTAGGATTTTCACATTGGACCTGAATCGAATGATTAATTCATACAACAAATATTAAGATTTGAGGAGATCACCTTAATCCTAATCCGGTCGGGGCTCAAGATAAAGAAATCTAATCACACAGATAACCGCACTAAGAGGTTCGCTTTCAGTTTTGATGGATTGCCACCATATGCTGCTAGGTGTCACTGGTGGATTTTGGGAGCAATTAGAATGATTTGAATGATCGATCATACTAGTTGTCTGAATCAGAAAAGCTCTAATCCATCGAAAGGTGTTTCGATGATATTGATGATAGAGATCACAATATATCCCATTACCATACAAAACTGAACCTAACTAGATCACACAAATAAGGGTTTGAATTTGGATGTCATCAATTGGACTAACCCAATTGATAGGAATGCGAGGTTGTCGTTAAGGAAAGTGATTTAGGGTTTAGGAATGATCTCACCAAATAGGATTGAGAGTTTTGTTTATGCTCTAATCTTCTTTATTCTTTTCTCTAATTTTTTTCTATAAAATAAATAAGAAAAATAATTAGTAGGCAATAAAAAAATTTAAAGAAATTAAAAAATTTTAATTTTTATTCCTCTCCGGTAATGGCACCAAAAACTTGATAGGAACATGATGCTATCGTTAAGACACCATGTTTATTAGTTTAAATATGACTTTTTACTTTTTAAATTAATTAAAAATTATGAAGAGAGTAGTGAGTCAGATTGAATTCATAGAAAGGCAATGATTTAATTCTAAAATCTTTAATTCTTTTATTTTTTATTTTTTTTTGAAAAAAAAGAAGGGTTTTTAAAAATTAAAGTCAAAAAATAGATTTATAAATAAAAATAAAATTTAAATTATGCAAAAATAAATTTAGTACTAAGATCCATTATTTAGATCTTAGCAGCTACTTGCAATAAAATTAAAGAGCAACAAAGAATAATTAATTTAAAGAGCTAGAATTGAAAAGAGCAATAAAGCTTTCTTTATTAAAACTCAGATGCAGAATTTAAATACAAGAAATTAAAGAAAAGAAATAAAACTTAAATGCAGAATTTAAATATAAAAAATTAAAGAAAAAAGAAAGAGAAAAGAAAACTAGAAGGAGATCGTAGATCAGCATAGGCATAGAGATGGCGTAGAAGACTGGCTTTTCTTCTTAGCACTGTAGCTTTGAAGCAACCTTGAATCCTGAGCTTGGCTTCCATCCTGTACCTTGGCTTCCCTCTCACCAGATATGTTGATTTCTAGAGGCTTGGGATCCTTTTTATAGGGTTAGGAGGGCTGGATATTTTTTTTGGAGGCAATATGGGACTAAAAGCCTTTTGAACCATCAAAATACAAAGAAATTTGAGTAAAATTTATATTAAAATAGTTCTGATATGAATCTGGTAAGTCTAGTAAAATCTAGCCATTCAATAGGAATCCAACAGACTAAAAATCATCAAAATTGGATGCATATCGACCCAGATCAGATCGGATTAAATTCTAGCCATTGATCGTGCATTGATGGAGGAAATCTGGCCGCTGATCATGCATTGGGAGTCCTAATCACCATTGGGAGCAATCTAGACCATTGGATCATTCTCTAGATCATGAGCTGCCATTGGATGGTGATTCGCATGAAGTCTGAAGCTGAATCAAATTCGAAAATAACCACAGCCATTTGATCTTGACTGTAAGCTACCACAGTCGTCTGATCGTGTAATTACTGTTCCCATGGACTGCGTGGATCGGCCATACCACACACTGCAGCCAATCAGCGCTCTTGTCGCTGAGTGAAAAGACCAAAATGCCCTATAAGTTATGATAGATTTTCATTGAAATCTTTAAGGGTCTAGGTCTACCACGTGTCGCATCTTGATTCGCTGGTTTTTGCTGAGCTGGTGGTCCACGCCTGGATCGTGGACCGACAGACGGCTTTCGCGGTTGAGTTGGCTTGCATAGCTAGCTTGGTGCACTGGCTTGTCGGCTTGACTCGATGCATTTAGACGTGTCGATTGATCTAGCACGGCGGCTTGAGCCGACTGAGCCGTATATTATTTTTATTTAATTTTTTATTTATTTTATTTCTTTAGAAATTCATATCTTCTTCGTTTTAGCTTCATTTTATGTGAAATTTATTTCGTAATGATCAAAAAAATAAGCTCCTTCTATTGATTATAAAATTTTATTTTTTAATTTTATTATTTTTTAATTAATTTTTAATTAATAAAAATATTAATTTCTTAAAAATTATATATAAAGTAATCATTAATTTTTAAAAATTAATATAAATTAATTAATAAATTAATACTTTTATTAATGAATTTATGGTGCTTATCACATCCCCCAACTTAAGCTTTGCTCATCCTCGAGTAGAGAAAGAATTTAATTTAGATCAATTACCATATTTCATTAAGATCCTCCTTCATAAGAATAGATCTAGGATTTAAGATCAAAAGTTTAGGGAGTATCACTAACTAAGTATTGAGTTTCAAAAGTAAATTTCATGGTAGATTAATCAAAAAAATTTTCTTAGAGTTCATCTAAAGATTTTCAGTACTTGATTTCATGAATACTAACTTAGCATTTGGATATTGATTCAAAGGACAAACGAATCTTTTTTTATCACCTATTTTGGTTACTTTTCTATATCCTCCCAAGTTAAGTGCATGAATTAAGGTAGCTTTCACACTGCTCTTCTTCTTTTTTTTTCAAAATTGTGCTGAGCATCCTGTCCTTCCTTTTATCGTTTGATATGAACTTCTATACTTGACTTAGGTGCAGAGTTCTAGTTTAGGGCAATCCACATATACTTTATGTTTTGCACTTTTTATTTAAGCAAGTAGCTCTTTCCTTAAATTTAAATTTCTTTAGTTGAGGTATATATAAATCACCAACTTTTAGTGATTATTGAATCTTCAATTAGCCTTATAATCAACACCTATTGTGCTTCATTAGTGTGCATGTGCAATTAGAAGTGTTGTTAGCCTTTAAATGACCTAAGTAGGCTGCTAATGGTCTGACCAAGTAATCTGCTTCTTAACTTGCTACCATTATTAGTTAATACTTTCTAACTTTATTACTTTTCCTAGTTTATTTTGCTTAAGATTCTCTTTCCTAAAATATGGTTTATCCAAAAATTTTCAAAATAGTTTTAAAATTTGATTATTATTTTATATATATATATATATATTATTTTTTATAAAAAAAATTAATTTTTTTAATTTTTTTAATTTATATATATATATATATATATATATTTACCCTCCAACTAAATTGGCATTATCCTTAATGGAGAGGAAAAATAAATAAAAGGGTGTAAATTATGTTTATTTATTTAGTATGGATCTTAAAGCTTATGATCCTTCTCCAGTTTTTTTGTCCTTTCTCCAGCTTAGCCTAAAAAGAAAAGAAACTAAAAAGAATAAATTTGATTCAAGAAGTATTGGGTTGCCTCCCAACAAGTGCTAAGTTTATTGTCTTCAGCCAGACAAAATGCAGTTTAATTCATTATGGTTCTGTTAATTATACTTGGTCAATGTTTTGATTTAATGATATCCCTTCGATATATGGTTTAAGCCTTTGGCTATTTACCTTAAAGAAATTTTTAGTCCTAGGATCATAGAGTTTGATTGCACCATATGGGAATATGTGATTAACTATGTAAGATTCATCCCATCTGGATTTTAATTTTTCAGGAAATAATCGAAGCTTTGAGTTAAATAACCAGACTTGTTGATTTGGTTCAAAGGTTTTCCTCGAAATATGTTTATCATGAAAGGCTTTCATTTTCTCCTTATAGATTTTTGAATTTTCATAAGCTTCTTGTCTTAATTCTTCTAATTCACTCAATTGTAACATCCGATTGGAACCAGCTTGGTTTAAATTAAAATTTAATTATTTTATTGCCCAATATGCTTTATGTTCAAGTTCTACCGGAAGGTGACATGCTTTTCCATAGATTAATCTATAGGGAGACATTCCAATAGGGGTGTTATAAGCTGTCCTATAGGCCCATAATGCATCATCTAATTAATCTGACCAATCTTTTCGATCAGGCCTAATAGTCTTTTGTAAGATATTCTTAATTTTCCTATTAGATACTTCTACCTAGCCACTTGTTTGCTGATGATATGGTGTAGCTATCTTATGTGTCACCCCATATTTTCGTAATAAAGTTCAAAATTGGTGATTTATAAAATGGGTACCTCCATCGCTAATGACAGCATATAGAAATCCGAACCTAGAGAAGATATTCTTTTGAACAAATTTTAAGACTACTTTATGATCATTGGTTTGTGTTGCTATTGCTTCAATCTATTTAAAAACATAATCGGTAGCTACCAAAATATATTCAAATCCATTGGAAGGTGGAAAAGGTCCCATAAAATCAATTCTCCATACATCAAAAATTTCTACTACTAAGATGGGATTTAAAGGCATCATGTCTTTCTTTGAAATATTCCCTAAGGCTTGACACTTAAGACACTCCTGACTAAAAGTATGGGCATCCTTAAATAATGTTGGCCAATAAAAATCACTCTGTAATACTTTGGTCACAGTTTTTCGTCCAAAAAAATGTGATCCATAAGCAAGAGTATGATAGAATTGTAAGATACTCAATTATTCGGATTCAGGAACACATCTACGAATAATTTGATCAGCATAAATTCTAAAAAGCTCAGGATCTTCTCAAAAATAATATTTGATTTGAGCAAAGAATCGATCCTTCTCATTCTTAGACTAGCCATCAGAAATTTATCCTACGACTAAGTAATTGACAATATCTGCAAACCAAGGGGCCTTTGTATGTGAAATTATTATCAATTGTTCATCTAAAAAAGATTCTCTAATTGATACAGATTTACTATCTTTAATTAGGATCCTAGACAGATGGTCTGCTATAATATTTTTAGATCCCTTCTTATGTCGAATTTCAATATCAAATTCTTGTAGCAGTAAGATCCATCTAATTAATCGTGGTTTAGCATCTTTCTTTGAGAGCAGGTATCTCAAGGCTGAATGATCCGAGTAAATTATGATTTTTGATCCTAATAGATATGATCTAAACTTTTCTAGGGCAAACACAATGGCTAGCAACTCTTCTTCAGTGGTGGTATAATTCATTTGTGCTTCATTCAGAGTTCTACTGGAATAATATATCACTATAGGACATTTGTTTACCCTTTGGCCCAGGACAACTCCTATGGCAAAGTTTGAGGCATCGCACATAATTTCAAAAGGTAGTGACCAGTTAGGAGGTTGTATGATTGGAGCTTTGGTCATAGCTTCTCTTAAGATTTCATAAGCTTTAAGATAATTTTCATCAAAGTTAAAAGAAACATCCTTAGCGAGCAGATTACACAAAGGACGAGAAATTTTAGAGAACTCTTTGATGAAGCGACGATAGAATCCTACATAGCCAAGAAAAGATCGAATTTGTTTGACAGAAGTGGGAGGAGGAAGTTTAGAAATTAGTTCAACTTTAGCTTTATCTACCTCAATCCCTTTCTTAGATACTATATGTTCTAAAACGATCCCCTCTTGAACCATGAAGTGGCTCTTTTCCCAGCTTAACACTAGATTAGCCTCAATACATCATTTTAATATTTTCTTCAAATTATTGAGGCAACTCTCAAAAGATTCTCCAAAGACTGAAATGTCATCCATGAATATTTCTAAGAAATCTTCTATCATATATGAAAATATTGACATCATGCACCTTTGAAAAGTCATAGGTGCATTACATAATCCGAATGGCATTCTACGGAAAGCAAAGGTTCCATAGGGACATGTAAAGATGGTCTTTTCTTGATCTCTTGGATAGATTGCTACCTAATTGTATCCTGAGTATCCATCTAAAAAACAAAAGTATTGTTGGTCTGCTAGTCTTTCTAGGATTTGATCGATAGAGGATAAGGAAAAGTGATTTTTTGGATGGTTATATTGAGTTTTCTATAATCTATACAAACACACCACCCAGTGGAAAGTCGTGTTGGTACTAAGTTTTCATGTTCAGTGCAGACAACCATGAGTCCAGATTTCTTTGGAACAACTTATGTGGGACTCACCCAGTGGCTGTCAGAGATAGGATAAATAATTTCAGCATCAAACCATTTAATTACCTCTTTCTTGACTACTTCTTGCATGTTAGGGTTAAGCCATCTTTGCATCTCTCGAGTTGGTTTGGCATTATCTTCTATATAGATATGGTGCATGCATATTGATGGTCTAATTCCTTTTAAATCACTGACGGTCCAACCTATGGCCTCCTTATATGTTTTTAGAATATTTACCAATTGGTTTTCCTATTCAGTAGTTAAGTTGGAAGCAATTATTATCGGTAGGGTTTTCTTTGATCCTAAAAATACATACTTAAGTGATTCAGGTAAAGATTTTAGTTCAAGTTGTGGTGGGGCCTGAATTGAAGGACGTAATGGTTCAATTTTTCGCTCGGGTAAGGGCTCAACTTTCACTGACCAAGGTAATGAATGTGATGGTTAAGGTGAATTAAGCAGGGCATTCACTTCCTGGGTTTGAGTTTCTTCAATGGATTCATCATCTTGCAGTAAATCTAAGGAGGAATTAGATTCAACTATTTCATCTACTTGATTGATTACAAAGCAGTCTTCCTCCTCTTGAGTGTACTTTGGGGTATTAAAAGCATTAATTCTTACTTTTTGATTCCTAAAAGAAATGTCCATAGCTCCTGTCTTACAGTTGATATTGGCATTGGCAGTCGCTAAGAATGGATGTCCTAAAATTATGGGATTCTGGTTTAGCTCTTGGGATGGTTCCATGTCAAGTATGAGAAAGTCTACTGGAAAATAATATTTGTCTACTCTAACTAGAACATCCTCAATCAAACCACACAGTATTTTTATAGATCTATCAGCTAATTGCAAAATAACTGATGTGGGTTTTAATTCTCCAATCCCATATTTTTCATAAACCGAGGTTGGAAGTAGGTTCACACTAGCTCCTAAGTCCAGTAATGCTCGGTTAAAGGTTATGCCTCCTATAACGCATGAAATTAAGGGTGCACTAGGATCTTTCATCTTATGAGATATTGGATTTAACAGGACCGCACTTACATCCTCAGATAGCATAACTCTTTTGGTGGTTCATGGCTCACGCTTTTGGATGCAGAGTTCTTTAAAAAATTTAGCATAGGCTGGGACATGCTGAATTGCATCGAGGAGGGGTAAATTAATATGAACTTGTTTAAATAGTTCCATTAGCTCCTTGTTACATGCTTCTTACTTTTTATGAGAAGAGCCTGCTTCTATGGCCGAAGGGAATGGGACTTTGGGTTTATAGGTCTCAGATAAATCATCTATTCTCTTCTTTCCTTTATCTATTTTATCAGTACTAGTTCTAAGCTTAGGTTCTTCTATATGATTAGTTTCAGTACTAACCTCTTCTTCAAATTTTTCATCAGTATTAGCCCCTATCACCTGGTTTTGGTATGGATCCTTAAGAATCCTACCACTTCTAAGTTCAGATATTGCTTTAGCATTTTCTAATTAGGGATTCTTAGGTGGAATGTTAGATGGATGAGTAAATCCATGTGGTTGATAGACATTGGATGGATTATTTTGAGAATTTGCAATGATTGGCTTGGTAATTGACCTAGTTCTCTCCTCATGCTAGACTTAACTAATTATCCTATTTGAGCTTCTAGCCTGGCAATTGATTATGTTGGGTCAGAATTGATTGTTGTTGGCTTAGAATCAATTATTGAAGTTGATTGAATTTATCACTGGCTAGATTGGTTTGTTGATGAGAAGGTGGGTATGAGGGCTGATTATAATGCAGTGGTTGAGAAGACTGACTAGGTTGTCCCTTATTATAGCCATAGTTCTGGTACTGGGGCCTATTTTGATAATTTTGGACTGGTGGGATTTGGGTCTGAGCCTGAGTTTGTTGTGGTTTCCAAGAGAAATTAGGATGGTTTCTCCAACCAGGGTTATATGAATTTGAATATGGGTCATTAAGTGGTTTGGAGTAACCTTGAGCAGCTTGGACTTGTTCTTGGATAAGAGATGGTAATTGTGCAGCCGTGGGACATTCGCTTACATGATGTGTTGGACTAGCACAAATAGAGCAAATCTCCTGATAATTAGAAGCTGGTGTGTATTGTGCAGGAGATTGTTGACCTAGATTTAGGAATTGATCTAATTTCTGGGCAATAAGATCGACTTTATCTAATTTTTATGCTATTATGTTCAAGTCTGTCTTAGAATTAAGTTCTAGAGTTTTGATCTCATAAATTCCTACCCATTTTTGTTGAGAAATTGATCTTTCATAAGAGGATAATGAAGCATGGTTAATAGAGTTTTCACTTAAGATTTCAAATAAGGTATAAGCTTCATCCTCACTTTTGCTCATGAATGCACCTCCACAGGATGCATCAACCATCTACTTATATTGATCTCTTAAACCTTCATAGAAAGTTTGTACAATTTGCCACGTAGATAGACCATGGTGTGGGCATTTTCTAAGAAGTTCCTTAAGTTTTTTCCATGATTCATGAATTTGTTCCCCTGGAAGCTGAGCAAATCCTGTGATGGCTTGCCTCATAGTATTGGTTCATCCTATGGGATAAAATTTTTTAAGGAATTCATGTTGCATCTATGCCCATGTCTGAATTGTTCTTCCTAATGTGCCAAGCCAGTACTTGACTTTATCTTTTAATGGAAAAGATAATAAGGTTAGTCTAAGGGCATCATCAGAAAAAATTTGAATTTTTATTATAGAGCAAATTTCTAAGAATTCATCCAGATGTTTGTAAGGATCTTCATTGGTGTTCCCATAAAAAGATGAGAGCATCTGGATTGTGGTCGACTTTATCTCATAGTGGCTAGCAGGGATATCAGGTAAGTGGATGCAAATCGATGGGTTGTAGGTGAAAGGAATAAAGTATTCCTTCATCTGTCTAGGTGGTTCTTCACGATTTCCAGCCATTTGATTATCTGGTCTTATATGAATTAGTCTTTTAATTTCAGGATTTGGTTTAACTAGGTCTGGTAAAAGCGATCTTCTACCATGCATATACTAGTGCAACCTGATATATGGTTTAAGATATATATATTTTTTATTTTGTTATTATTATTATTATTTTAAGAAAAGAGGAGAGAAAGAAAGAAGAGGGTTCTAAAGAAAGATCCTAAGAAGTCTTAAATCTAGAGATGATAGAGAGAAGAGTTAATTTGTGGTTTATGTTTGATGTTATTTAGCAAACAAGTTAGACAATCAATCCTAACTAAGGATTGTCTTAGGTCTAGATAGCTCCTAACTACCAAGATCACCTTCGAGCCCTCTAAGTAGAGGATCAGCCAATCAATTGGCCAGGTAAGTATAAGGTCGATGGGAGTCCCCCCGTTGCTTGCCTTAGATATTAATTGTGCTTGGTCAGGTAAGCGAATGGAACCAATTAAGTAACCACCTTCCTTTGGGCCCAGTCATCCCCGAACCACTTTTCTAGATATCAGTCAAATTGATTATCCCTAACTTAGTTCAACTCTTAGGATCCCTTGCCCTATTGAGCTTGAATATCCTTAAGGGTTGATGTCTAATTGATTTTAAGAGTTAAGATTTGGGTTAATGCATGATGCTGGTTGGTTGTTTGTAGGCCAAGGAAGGGTGATCAAATCCATACCTTATCTTGTTTAATGGATTGTGCCCTTAATTTGGTTTAATATGAATATGCAAAAAAAATTTTCAAGCAAAGAGTTCTGTGCAATTTAAGCTAGATGCATGCAACTAATTAAATTCTGAAAGGCTTACCTTGCTTCCAGCAATCACCAAAAAAAATAAAATAAAAATAAAACTAATATGATGAATGCTATAAATAATTAGAATTTCTAATCTTGTGATGAGATTTTTAATTAGATTTAAGTAGGTAAATTTTAATTAATTTTAAAATAAAGTAAATATTAAAAATAAGGAAAGAGATTTAGGGTTTAAGAATGATCTTACCAAATAGGATTGAGAGTTTTGTTCGTGCTCTAATCTTCTTTATTTTTTTCTCTATTTTTTTTATAAAATAAATAAGAAAAATAATTAGTAGGTAATAAAAAAAATCAAAGAAATTAAAAAATTTTAATTTTTATGCTTTTTCGGTAATGGCACCAAAAACTTGATAGGAACGTGATGTTTTCATTAAGACACCGTGTTTATCAGTTTAAATCTAATTTTTTATTTTTTAAATTAATTAAAAATTATGAAGAGAGTAGTGAGTCGAGTCGAATCCACAGAGAGACAATGATTTAATTCTAAAATCTTTCATTCTTTTATTTTTTTTATTTTTTTAAAAAAAAATAAAAATGGTTTTTAAAAATTAAAGTCAAAAAATAGAATTATAGATAAAAGTAAAATTTAAATTATGCAAAAATAAATTTGGTACTAAGATCCACTATTTAGATCTTAGCGACTAATTGCAATAAAATTAAAGAGCAATAAAAAATAATTAATTTAAAGAGTTAGAATTGAAAAGAGCAATAAAGCTTTCTTTATTAAAACTCAGATGCAAAATTTAAATACAAGAAATTAAAGAAAAGGAATAAAACATAAATATAGAATTTAAATATAAAAAATTAAAAAAAAAAGAAAGAGAAAAAAAAATTAGAAGGAGATCGTAGATCAGCATAGGCGTAGAGATGGCGTAGAAGACTGGCTTTTCTTCTCAGCACTATAGCTTTGAAGCAATCTTCAACCCTGAGCTTGGCTTCCACCTTGTACCTTGGCTTCCCTCTCACCAGATCTGTTGATTTCTAGAGGCCTGGGGTCCTTTTTATAGGGTTAGGAGGGCTGGATATTTTTTCTAGAGGCAATGTGGGACTAAGAGCCTTTTTAATCATCAAAATATAAAGAAATCTGAGTAAAATTTGGATTAAAATAGCTCTGATATAAATTTGGTAAGTCTGGTAAAATCTAGCCATTCAATAGAAATCCAACGGACTAAAAATCATCAAAATCGGATACATATCAGTCTAGATTAGATCGGATTAAATTTTGATCATTGATCGTGCGTTGATGGAGAAAATCTGATCGCTGATCGTGTGTTGGAGTCCTAATCACCATCGAGAGCATTCTGGATCGTTGGATCATTCCCTAAATCGCATGCTATTGTTGGATGGTGATCCGCATGAAGTCTGAAGTTGAATCAAATCTAAAAATAACCACAATCATTTGATCTTGACCGCAAGCTACCACAGCCATCCAATCATGCAATTACTGTTCCCATGGACCGCGTGGATCGGCCGCACCACACACCATAGCCAATCAACGCTCCTATCATCGAGTGAAAAGACCAAAATGACCTATGAGCCACGATAGATTTTTTGTGAATCCTTTAAGGGTCTAGGTCCACCATGTGTCGCGTCTTGATTCGTCGGTTTCTATTGAACTGGTGGTCCACGCCTGGATCATGGACCGACTGACAGCTTCCACGGCTGAGTCGGCTTGCATGACTGGCTTGATGCACTGACTTATCAGCTAATCTCGAAGTGTTTTGATGCACCGACTGATCTGGCATGGTGGCTTGAGCCGACTGAGCCGTATGTTATTTTCATTTAATTTTTTATTTATATTCTTTCTTTAGAAATTCATATCTTCTTTGTTTTAGCTCCATTTTGTATGAAATTTATTTCATTATGATCAAAAAAATAATCTCTTTCCATTGATTATAAAATTTTATTTTTTAATTTTTATTATTTTTTAGTTAATTTTTAATTAATAAAAATATTAATTTCTTAAAAATTATATATAAATTGATCATTAATTCTTAAAATTAATATAAATTAATTAATAAATTAATACTTTTATTGGTGAATTTATGGTGCTTATCATCAATTCAATTGATTTGAATAAAATTTAATTATGTTCAAGAAAATCGTGCTAGCACATGATTAAGCCTAATGTTCTTCTTTAATAATCATTAAAGCTTGTCTCGACTGAGCCAAATGTGTTTGGGCTCATCCATAAATCTTTACTTAGTTTGACTGAAGCTCGTCCAGATTAGAAAAGAATTATCTTAATTTATGAGATAAATTTAAGATAATACCTATCATTTTTGGTCACCTGCTAATTCCTATTTTCGAACATTGGTCAAATGTTGACCCTAGACACTTGGATATCTTCCCATGTGTCATACATCTTTAGGAGAGTACCTAGGCTATTGTCCTCCTACTAAATGTAGATAGAAAGAGGGCACACGCCTAGCAAGGCATGCACCCCATGAGGATAAAGGAGTCCCATACAGATGGGACTCCAAGGTTGCTTCAAGGGATTAAACTCTATGGTGCCAAGAACTCTTGTTTGACCCAGTCTTGGTGCCACCTTAGTAGGATTTTGAGGGTCTCTCATCTGAATGGATCAGATGATGTCATCCCATCAATCAGATTTAGATCTGATTGCTTAAAGGGCCATGATTGATCGGGATGATGTGGCACTACATGGTGCAGCAGGATCTATATAAACTCAGTCTATGCCTAGATTTTTAATGCTTCTTCCTTTAGCCCATGCCACAAAGCCTCTCTCCCTTCTTCTCCATACCACCCTCTAGTCTTCTCTCTCCTCTCCATGCTCAAGGGGTTTTCGGCATAAATAAGGTTCGATCCAAGCAAGTGAAAGGCGCCAGGAAAGGAAGAAGGCAGCACTGCTCCAAGAGATAATGATAGTTCTTCAAAAGGAGTTTTGAAGATCTTCAAGATGAGATCTATATCTGATTTTTGAAGGATTAATTGAGAAGGAGAAGATCTTTAGATCCTGCCCGAGTGGATATCGGTAGAGGCCAGGCGCTTGCATGGCTACATCCAGAACCTCAGGCAAATATCGAAATAATCATAGGATAATTGGATTATCCAAAATAAATATATAATTAGATTAGATTTAATTTGTATTTTTATTATTAGATTAATAAGATCAGATCTGAGGAGTCTTAGATCTGATTAGGATCTTAGAGAAAAAAAAATTAAAATATTTCTCTTGATCCAATCAGAGCTGAACGAACTTGATCCAAAAAATAGATTTTTTTCTTCACCAAGATGGTGGCTTCTAAAGGCTAGGATGTGAGCTCAGAAGTGGTACTCCCAAGTCTTGAAAATATGAAAAGATAGGTCATGAGAAGATAGGAGTGAGCTGAAAGAAGAATCAGTCTCAATAGTAAAGTTCAGAAATTGGACCGGCTCATACTGAGACTGAGCCAGCTTAGTTGGAAACTAGGTTGGCTCAGTATAGAACTGGGTCGGCTAGGTCTCAGAGGAAAATCTAGATAGAAAGTAGCATTTTTGGGCTATTGACATGGTACATAATTCCAAACTGAGCCGATCCAGTCGTAGGTTAGCTTGCTCAGTCTGAAACTGGGTCGGCTCAGTTTTCATGGGTTATTATTTTGCGTACGTAGGTTATTTGGGTTTGAAAAATTTTTCTATGAGCTTGGGCTTGACCCTTTGTAAAGTATATATACTGAAAATAGGTCAAGATTGTAAGAGTGCTATAATGTGCTAAATAAAAGTTCTTTTCTTTCAAAAATCTTTTCTTCTCTTTTTCTCTATTTTTTGATTTGTTTGATCATGCTTTTGCAGAGATCTCTAAGAAGTACTTCTTTGATTGCTTGGCTAATCATCGGTGGCTATGCCAATCCATGTGGGAAGAGCGCATATTCCCAATATTTGGTATCAAAGCAGTGTTGCATGAAAGAAAAGAAGACACCTAGGATTTACTACATCCAGGATCTGTTGCACTATGTTTTATCCTAAAACTTCTAGTTTACTTCATGGTTGTCTCTAGATTGAGGTGGAGATTGTTTACATGGAGGAACGATGATACAGAAGTTTGGAAAGAGTATTTAGGGCTAGTTAAATCTTCTGTGAAGGATAGTTTTATTGGTGTGTTATCGTGAAGGATATTAGAAATCTATTCTTGACTTATTTGAAGTCATGGGATCAAGTGGATTCAAGATGGATTTTGAGAAGTTTGATGGCAAGAAAAACTTTACCCTATGGCAACAAAGAGTAAAGGACTTATTGGTTTAGCAGATGATCTACAAGGTCTTGACAAAAGAAAGATTGAAAAAGATCAGTGCTGAGGGTTGGAAAGAGTTGGAGGAAATTGCTTTTAGCACAATCCGAATGTGCTTGGCCGATCAGGTTTTGCCCAAGGTTTGCATAGAGACTATGACAAAGGGGCTCTGGGAGAGACTGAAGAACACATACATGGGAAAGAATATGATGAACAAGCTATGGTTGAAGAAATAGCTATATAGTCTGAGGATGTCCGAAGGTGGAGATCTTGTTGCATATATCCAAAGGTTCAATTAGGTGTGTTCTGAGGTGATGAGTTCGGATGTGAAGATCGATGAGCAGGATCGGGGGGACATTGCTGCTACTTTGTTCTCTCCCAGGTTCATATGATGGTCTCATAATAACTCTAGTTTATGAGAAGGAGATCCTAAATTATGAAGAGGTTGTTGGTGTACTCAGATCAAATGAGCAAAGAGAGAAGATCTGCAAGGGACACCCTAAGTCTGAAATCTTGGCTATGAATGAAAGATAGGAAAGATCAAATGAGAAGATAAGAAGGAAATCCAAGAGCAGGTCAAAGTCTTGCGATCAGAGGAAGATAATATTGAAATATTATAAATGTCATCAGCCTGGACATCTGAGGAGAGATTGTCCCCTTTTGAGATTAGAAAAAGAAAAGGCCAGCAAGGAAGATGATATAGGTTCTATGAGCAGTAAAGAAGATCTGCTAGTTATATCAGATGGATCCATAGAGTATGATACAATGTGGATATTAGATTCAACATGCTCGCACTACTACACTTCTCATCGAAAGTGGTTTGCTACCTACTAGAAGGCCGATAGTGGAAGTGTCAGCCTTGGAGATGATTATCCATGTAAAGTAGCTGGAATTGGCTCTTTCAGGGTGAGGATGTACAATGGGATCATTTGTACATTATCAAATGTTAGGCATGTACCGGAGTTGAAAAAAAAAATTAATTTCTTTGGGCTATTTAGAGGAGCAGGGTTATGCTTTTAGTAGCCAGGCTGGGAGTGGATGTCTGAAAATTTTTAAGAAAGCTTTGGTGGTGATGAGAGATAGAAGGTTGAGCAACAATCTTTACAGAATAGAAAGCTCAGTGGTAAAGGATAGTGCAGAGGTGCTAGCAACGACATGGGAGGAGCAAATTTTATATCGATTGTCGTACTATCGGATGGGTCATATAAGTGACCATGGGCACATAGAACTAAGCAGAAGAGGTATGATCCCAACCATGAAGAAGGAGGGCATAGATCTTTATGAGCCGTGTATCTTTGACAAACAATATAAGATGAAGTCTGCCAGAAGTACTAAGTGCAGCGAGGGCATGCTGGATTTAGTACACTCGAATGTATGGAGTCCCGCTCCTGTATCAGCTAGAGGTGGGGCAAAATACTTTGTTACTTTTATTGATGATTTCTCAAGGAAGGTATGGGCTTATCTAATCAGAAAAAAATCAAAGGTGTTTGCCCGGTTCAGAGTCTGGATAGCTAAAGTAGAGAAGGAGTCAGGAAGACAGATAAAGTGTCTGAGGTCGGACAATGGAGAGGAGTATACTAGCCTGGAGTTCAGGAGGTACTATGAGGAAAATGGCATCAAATGCCATATATGGTGAGGATGACTCCCCAATAGAATGGTATCATGGAGAGGATGAACCGGATACTGATCGAGAAGGCACGAAGTTTGAGGATGCAGACATCACTCCTAAAGTCCTTTTAGGATGATGCTCCAGCTTTTTCTTATTTTCTTATGAACAGGTCCCCTCATTATAAGCTGAATGAAGGCATTCCAGAAAAGGTCTATAGTGGAAAGCAGGTGGAGCTTGACCACC